>JAZEWU010000011.1:6788637-6822375 GCA_036362915.1 Geotria australis | reverse complement strand
CAGATTCCAGCTCTTCCTGGGAGATTCCCAGGCGTTCCCAGGCCAGCTGAAGGATATAATCCCTCCAGCGTGTCCTGGGTCGGCCCCTAGGTCTCTGCCCTGTGGGCCGTGCCTGGTAGACTTCCTGGGGGAGCCTTCCAGGGGACATCCTTACCAGATGCCCGAACCACCTCAACTGGCTCCTCTCAATCCGAAGGAGGAGCAACTCTACTCTGAGGTTGTCCCGGATTTCTGTGCTTCTCTCTTGTTTATTTTTAAACAGTTTATTTCCTCCCGCTGTCTTGTTCTGTGTTCTTCCTCTTCTCTTCTTCATGCAGGGTAGCTTCACCGTGCCGCGTGCAGCTCACCTGTAAGTAGGTTCACGCTTTCTCTAGACTGGGCGCTCGCGCTAAAGGAGCTTGAACGTGAGGATAGTTTTCCACTACGGCCCCGGCACGCGACGACGGCCTGCTCTTCCGAACAATGTCACGGGCATCTGTTGCCCAAAGTGAGCCTTTACCTTTCGCTGTCAATGCTGACGCCTGCTGCCATATTAGATGCGCACCCCATTTCCTGAGGACGCCACACCGTGACGCGATCCTGCGAAGATGACACCTCGTTGCTGCAGTGTGCGCTAACGCTTGGAATCCGTCAGAACTGTGAATGTTCAACATGCCCACTTGGTTGATGAAAAGCCATAACACCGCATCCGTAATTTCTTTACGGTCATCAGCGCCGGCGTAACTTTGCTAGCCCCAGGTGGCACAGGGTGGACTGAGTGTTGTGGAGTGTACTCTCGC
This sequence comes from Geotria australis, assembly GCA_036362915.1. Taxonomy (NCBI): domain Eukaryota; kingdom Metazoa; phylum Chordata; class Hyperoartia; order Petromyzontiformes; family Geotriidae; genus Geotria; species Geotria australis. Next base: position 6,821,596 of record JAZEWU010000011.1, on the reverse strand, counting down.
ACTTTTTAATAGAGTAGGAATTTGGAAATTCTTTGGGGGGTTTTTTCTTCCAGTCAACTACAGAATGATGTGAGATTTTAAAGGCAGGTCAGTTTAAAGTAGAACATACGCAGGGCAGTTTCTTCATCGTCTCAACTTTACAAGGGTGCATGTAATGGTTTTGTAATGTTTTAAGCGTGTAGATTTTGTAAACTGAGTTATGCGTATTTTGCCCACTGCCATTTTCCTTTTGCATTGTGTTCTCAGAAAATTGTTCATAAACTATGTGAAAAGTGTTATTTTAAAATCCACTAAAAGCCAGCGCCTTCTCTGTACAAGTATCAGAGTAAACAATCACATCTCAAGACCCCGAAGCCATCGTATGAGCACATAAAATCTGAGACCAACTTCTGAGGACTGATGTATGTTGATTATTTACACTTCCATCATTGACTTTTATTTAACGCAATTGTGCTCGTCAGATAGTCGTGCTCCAAGGCATAATTCATCAATCCAGCATTGCTTCAAAAGCACATGGTCCTGAGTCTGACTTCCTGAGACAACACTTCCTGGAGTAATGTCCCTACGCATCTCAATGGTCATATCTCACTACTCCACTCCGCATGCGCGACGAACAAATGTGGGAACACCTGGACACTTTTTCCCCATTGACTCACTGCGCGGTCAACACGTGTGAATGGCAGGTGGAAGAGGTCAACAGGAAATATTCTGCACTGGGGGGAGACGTCGTACAGATTTGTCAGAAAGGGCCTCACGTTGAGTTGATATCGAGCGCGGCCAACTTTACGTCGAGGCGGCATCGTCCATGCGAAGACGTGTGTGAGCGTGTGTGCATAGATATATACGCTGTATATTGACACCGCTGTATATATATTTACACACACTATATGTTCACTTTATGTTGTTACTATAAACTATGTGCGTGGGGTGGCGCGCATAGGTGGGGTGTGTACATATAAAAACACAGTTGGAAAATTGTCCCACATGCATGTGCGTGTTTAACAGGGCTTTTAAAAAGAGCCTTATGCATAAATAAAGATTAAGGAGTGAACTAAAAAGTAAAAATATGCGTTCCCTGCTCCTGCACATTAACTTATCAAAGTGCTGAAATGCTGTGCGCAATACTTTATATTGTACGTCGATTTTAGCTGTTGGAAAGGTCAGTTTTACAACCTTATTTTTTTTCTTAAAATGATTTAACTTAACGTTTTGATACACTGTTACCCACCGGTTTACATAAATGAAAAGAAGAAAAAAAGCGTAGCGTTTCAAGAGATTTCACAAAGTAACATCACTGATTTGTGTGTATTTACCATAACATACAATACGGTACTTACAACATATTCTGAGTGTGAAATTGCTGAAAGCAAATGGTTAATTGCACAGGGGCTAAACGCGCAGCAGCAATCTTAGTCTTTTTTGTGACACAACCAGACATTGATGTTCCGCTACAGATCGTGTGTGTAATCGGACACATGTTATAATGTGATGCAGCAGTCTCTCTCCGTGCTCAAGTTCGCTTTGGTAATTCGGCACTAACCATTTGAGTCTCGCAATTTTCACAATTTCATCAACCCACCTCGGTGAACACGAATACTCTACTGATGTTCTGAATTCAGAATTTCCCATTACACAAAGCTTCACCTACTATTACCTGCTCATCGTATCGTTAATACATTGCTCAGTTGACGTATGCAGTTGCATTTAATATTGTTAATCATACTCTCTCTTGTTGTTGTTGCTGCACTGTTGTAGGATAAGCCACGCGTGCGTGTTGCTATTGTACACAAGGTTGTATGTTTTGACTCGTGTGAATGTAAATGACACTCACTCTGGTCCTTCACCTCACTCTGCGCGTCGCCCTCTGTGGTGGTGAGGTGGAGCCCAGTGCTGGGGTGACCGTGACCCTGGGTGTCACACGGGGGTCCTGCCGACACACACAGGCAGTCGTGGGTTATTTATTTGTTGCACATGCGTTGCGTCAGAAATCTGAGTGGGGTCTGTTTGCCATTGGACCCGCTGGGGTGTCCCCACTTGCTCGTTCATAAGTGTTCTTACTACAAGCTCACACATCTGTTTTAAATTAGGCTTTTTTGTTAAAGTCACTCCCAATAAAACTGGTAGTTAATGTAGAGTGTCAACGTGCCATCCGTTTTTCTTAATATGGGAAGGTTTCAATGGAACAAAGTGCTGTTTTATTGTTGTGAGGTATTGTTTCATGTTCTGTACAGGTTAACATAATTGCTGCTCAGTTAAGTGTTTATACGGATCAACAGCATTGAGGAGCACTGCGTTTAGAGTGAACAGAAAATGCACGGAAGCATAGAATGGGCTAATCTTAACGCAGCACATCTGATAAAAAGCTCAATTATAGCTAGAGATATATACATTTCAATGTGTCCTTGTAAAATAGACTACTGAATTAACACATGCCACACTAAATAATTATACGATAGGTAATGAGGTTTTTAAAGAAGAGTTTCTAAAAAAAGAAGAAAGATTTTAAGGAAAACTAAACCAATAGAGGAAGCTGTAGTGAAAAGATAGAGATGTAGACACATCTGGTTTGGATGTAAAATAAATGAGAACAACAACAAATTACCACCAGTGGCCTCACCCTGCTGTGGAAGGAGCAAGCAGGAGAGGCCGCGCTCACATGGGAGATGATTTGACAGCAGAACAGCAGAACTTTCAAAAACTCCACGGGAAACGCTCGCCATCACCAAAGAAAGGAGGAAGACGTTCAACCAGCCTCATCGTCAGCCACCCTGTGACGATTAACAGAAGAGCAACGATGAATGGGTACCACAGCGTACAATTATATCCATCATATGGACAGATCGTTTTTACTAAATCCCAGTAAGCATGGTGAAGCGTTGGGAAATTGGTGTATATTTTATCCACAGCCACAAGAGGGCAGTGATAACCTGTACAATACTCATTACAATGGGTAGAGCTGCGGTTTGGCTTGAATTCATTTTCCAGAAAAGGCAAAAATCAGTGGCGGGTGGTATGTGCACCGGTCCTGGGCCCCCTCTTCACCTACCTGCATTGGCCAGTGGTGAAGTTTGGTCATCCAGAATGTGACAATGGCTGACTTGTTATTTCTATTTTACTGAATATACTGAGAGTGTATTAGCAAAAAGTGTGGGCAATTACCATGATCCCTGACTCGGAATTGTGATGCGATTCTTGGAATCGACAGTGATTTCTAATGAGATCCATGGAATCTCCATTACAGCCCCCCGCTCCCCTATCTGTTACCAATGCAACTGTGGGAGATGTGGGGCAGCAAAGTTGCGCTTCGTCTAGGACTGCGAAAAGAAAGCCAAATATACATTTCTTCATCAGTATAAACATAATTTCCATTCTCATAATATATTTCATAAACATGATTACAACAGCTCAAGGACTATTCCCATCATGAAATACCAGAAACCAGGTGCAGCAAAATACTTCAGAGTAAGAGTGATTCATGGACAACAAACAGCAAGATTGTGACATAACATTAGCCCTCCATCGTACCTTGCATGTCGCTTGATGTAGTCATGCAGCGTGTATAATGCACGAGACTAAACAACTCAGTATTGTGGCCATTTTAAACTGCAGCAGGACAATGCGATAACTGATGTAGGTTTTCACGGCTTGATTCACGATTGAGCTTCCTCTATCCCACGTTGGAAGCATCATTCCAACGTGGGAGAGAGGAGATCGCTCGACACGGCTATCCCAAAATAACAGCTCTGAAGAGCAACCATCATGAATCGAGCCGTGAAAACTTACATCAGTACACTGAATTCTCTTTATGCAGCGGCCAAACAAACCCAGGAGGAAGATGCAAATCTCAAGGGTTATGCGAGTGCCGACATTAATTTGGAAGCAGATCTTTTAAGTAACAACACACTATTATTTTGTATTTAATCATGCAATGGTACCTTTGTATTCTCAGGTTTTGAAAAGTGTTGCAATGCTTAATTGGATGGGCTAGGCAGCTAGCAGCTATGTGTTGTGCTTGTACCATGTTAATGTACGTCACGGGCTGGCCTTGACACGGTTCTCTTTGCCATCAAATTGGCACAGCATCATCATCGTAAAGAGAGGTAGGTCGATAACAACCACACTGTCAATTTTGTGACCTTAAAAACTACTGATAATGTTTCGGCATTCAAGAAATGGTAAAATATATATATATATCAGAGGTAATGGCATGAGTTTGTGAAATTGTAATAGCGATGAGCTGGCCTACTGTGTCCGTCTCGGCTTGTTATTTTAATGTTGGTGACATTTTAAGACTTTCAGCAACCTCGCCACCTGTCAACTTATTGTTTCTTTCGTAGCAGCAGAATCAGCACAGTGTGAAAGCCACACATCAAGGTAACAGCATAAATGAATTTCTTTGTAGGTGCTGTATGAATGCGTTTGGCATAAAGCAGTTCCAATGAGCGCACATTTTCTGGCGCTACAATGGCTGTGAATTGAATGGCAGTTCCTAAAAAAAAAACTTTTCATCTTAACAAAAAAGATGAGGCTTTTGCTGAGGTATACACCTTCAAAGCAGTCGCCAAAAAACTTTGTATAGGGTATAGCTGACTTCTGGAACGAGTCAGAGGTCCATTATCCTGCCAAAATAGCGCGATGAGCACAAAAAGGACACACAAAGGAGGGAAAATTGAATCATAATGCTGAACGGTGTCAGAAATCCAGTCCTGTGACTTTTTCATCAGCGACATACTGAAAAAAGTTACCTTTGGAAACGAATTGAGATTTTCACATAAAGAAACCCTAAAATGCATTAGTCATATTTTATGTTATGGTATTAGTGTTTAATTTCAACAGGTAAGTAACAGATTAGCATATTGTGGCGAAGGTGTTTGTGGGTTCCAATGAGTCGAGAACTGCTTGGTAGGATCTCCCTTGACGAACAAGTCTGCGGGGAAGTTCCAGACAATGAATGATCAGCAGACCCTCCGACTAAAAGAGGTTGGTATCAGAAAGGGCATTTGGCCGTATGATTCTGCTCCAATATTCCCATCATTGGGGGAAAACCACCCAACCCGGGTCAACCTGGATACCGGCCGTTTAAACAAGTACTGCAACATTACAAACCTTTTGGAATATCAGTCAAATGTATCCTGCTGCAATGATTAACTTTTATATCAGTATAGTACTTGATTTGGGCAACGCTGGCTTGGGGTCGTGCTGCACATGTTTCTAAGCACGTACCGCACCGATGAGAAGCTTTCTCACCTACTTTTCCACGACGGTCAGGCGGCTTGAAAGAAGTGCGAGTACCTATATTTTACCCCACCATATGTGTCACCTTCCGAACGGCTGGCTGACCGTTGTATATATTTATACTGTTGGGTGAACAAAATTGCAATTAAAACGAATATCAAATAATGTATATGCACGGCTGCAAGACAACAGTGAAAATTGAGTCGGTTCAATACCACAATCACTTTATTTCTGAACGGCAATCGGCGAATTCGAACTCCTATTGTTGAGTTAATATTACTCAGCTGCACAGCTGCGTCACTGTTGTCTGAATAGAATTCTGTCTCCGTTTCAGATGTCATCAGAGCTGCCAGTTGCCACAAAAAAAAATTGTTGCTGATTTTCCGTGCTCTGTCGTTGTTGACATGTCGTTCTCTCCGCGGCTTTGTGCAGCGCTTTGTGACCCTCGGGTGAAAGACGCTATATAAATGCTATTATTATTATTACATTTTTTTACCCACGTTTTGTTTAAGTGTGACATTCTACTAGGTGCTGTTTATAAGCGCACACGGCACGTAGTTTATTAGCTTGTGGGTGTTCGCCGCGCACTCCGGTTTCCTCCCACAGTCCAAAGACATGCTGCTGCATAGGTTAATTGTTCTGCTGACTAAATTGCCCCCGGTGCCCGGTGATGGACCGGCGTCCCGTCCTGGGTATATCCCTGCCTTGCGTCCTGTGTTTGCCGGGATAGGCTCCGGCTCACCCCGAACCTATACAGGGTTAAGCGGTTTCTGACAATGGATGTATGGATGAAAGCCATAGTGGGGCACCTGTCATGCCTTGGTCTCGAGCCCAGTGAGTTGACGCTACCTGCTGGAGGGTGCGTGGAATGACACGGGAAGCCACGTGGAGCTGATTGATGGCTGTAGCGGTGGATGCAGCACCTCAACTGCAGCCCCGCGTCCCCACCACCGTGCTGTTTGTTCAGCTCTAGCTTAGTCCTCAACCGGCAAGTCCAGCAGACCCTTCAGGTGACCGCACGGTGACCGTTATTCACGACAGGCCAGTACCACTCATTGATAGTGTATGCTCACTATCAATGAGTGGGTAAGATGTCGGTCAGACATTCCACACTTTAATGAAGAGGGGAGGGGCACATGATGCTCACGCTAGCTGGAAAGGACATTTAAGCGGGTCATCCTGACCTTCCATTGAATAAACAATCATGGCATGCTGTGCCCCACCGCTGCTGTACACCGCATTACCATCATTAGCCATGGCCAATCCACTGCTGGATGAAGGCCTCTCCGCGGTGTTTCTATCTCACACGGCCCTACAATTAAATAATAATAATAATAGCATTTATATAGCGCCTTTCACCCGAGGGTCACAAAGCGCTGCACAGAGCTGCAGAGAGAACGACATGTCAACAACGACGGAGCACGGAAAATCAGCAATAATTTTTTTGTCGTGCACCTGCACACGAGCTGATTGCATCTCCGTGGCGGATGTACTAGGGTCTCGAGACAACCGGTCCATTATCCCTTCTCGTAACTGGGTTTTACCTAAGCCCACACCTTTTCAGAAGAGTCAATATTGCGTTCAACTTGCATCTGTTCTGTGGTCCACATGTTCTTGTTTTGTCTGTCATTTTAAGCATTGCATCTCTCCACGCTTTGTGCACTTTTTAAAGTCTTGCTCAATATGCTATCTCTAAGTCCACGTTTCTGATCCATTTTTCATAGCAGAGTTACTGTAATGCACAGGGTGGTCCAGATGTCATGTGACCCCCATTTAATGCTATAAAGCGTATTGTTTGTGTATACCGATGTGTGTGTAATGTAAGCATTATACAAATTAAACTGAAATAAATAAGTAAGGGTTATTTACAGCAGACATGAATGAGCAAAGGAAAACATATACTCGTGGTCAATTAAATGGGGGTCACAAGACATGTGGACCATCCAGTACAATGACGAAAACGTTCTTCGTTAGGCACATTGTGGGCTTGTTGCTTTTCATTATTAAGTTCACTTTTCGAAAAGAACATCTTCCCTAATTGGCAGTGCTCTCCCTCTAGACAAGCATTATTGACTGCATCTCGGTACCATTGCACTCTTCTTTGCACGATGTTTATTTATAATAACCTCGAAGTTCCCAATCTTACGTCTCCATAGATGTTTTATTTACATTTCAAAAATCCAGGTTACAAAATTATTGATTTAAATTAACATTCATTGGACAAGTAAAGTTTGGGGAGACACATTTTATGTTCAAACGTCTTGAATCACGAAAAATATGTATTCTGGTGCAGTGAGCAGGGCTGCTGCCTTGTAACAAGAAGGGTCTTGGTTCGATTTCCGGCCCGGGTGGCTTTTTGTGTGGAGTTTGCATGCTCCCTCTTTGTCCGCGTGGGTTTTCTCCGTGTACTCCGGTTTCCTCCCACATGCGAGGCGAAACGTAGCGAGGCAGAGAGGGAGATTGCTCGACACCACTATCCCGAAATAACAGCTCTGAAGAGCAACCATGATGAATCGAGCCGTGAAAACCTACATCAGTAAAATGATGATATATTGTAGAATACTGTAGACTAGTGGAGTTGCTACTGCAGCCGTCTGTTCATCAAGGCAGGTGGGTGATGACGATTTCCCGCAGGTGATGCCTTTTTAAATGTGGGAACAAATGATGAGCCCAGGATGTGGGTGCTGGCAGTGTGCGCAGCATAGGTGCACCAGCACATGGTTATTCCAGTACTTTTTACATTTTGCTGGCAGATTGTTCGTCTGTGCTCAAGAGCTAGTCACGCTAATCCCACTGAAGTAACCATCTAGGAATGACATTTACATTTACTCTGACTCGTCAACTAGAAACTTTCGTTTCACTTATAATACACTGGAGTAATGTAACAAGAGTATAATTTCACATGTATCTTTAACAACATCTCTGGAAGCAAGAGCTTTGCTTGTTGGGTGAGTGGTATAAAATATATATGGACAATGAAAAAGGATTGTGGAGAAAATGTGTTTTTGTTGGGCCAAGCTTTGGTACATTGTACAATGGAAAACAGGCACGTTTAGATGACACTGCATGTCAGTGAGACATTGGGGCAGCACACAGTCGGATATCTTATTAATAATAATAATTTTAAATGTATAACTCGCACATATTCATTCATGGTCGAAGGTATTCATTCGACGAGAGAACGACTCAGAGGCGCGAGGAAAGCACAGAGAGGCGGAGGAGGCAGCCAGGCGGTTTGCTGGCGCCAACATATTTCCACACACTGCTTCCTATGTATTATGATGCTATCGGCCAACTAATTAATGAGTGGGGTTTTCAAAAGTTATTGCTGAAGGTCCTGATGTCGGTATGAACAGGAAGGTTCTGCCATTCTGGGTGGTTGGGTGACTCAGAGGTTGGAGTGCTGAGCTTGCGCTAAAATCCTCGGTTCAAATCGAGGCAACAGTGGACACGAAGTTGATCAATTCACAAAATGAAGGTTTATGAACCACTATATCCTAAGCATAATATTTCATAAGTCCCCCAAATGTAGACTCACATTTCCCTCATTGACCGCACTAAATTGACCAATAATTTCGTTGTCAATATCAGTACAGTATACTTTTGTAACGTCATCATTGCATACTTTCTGGTTATCTCAGAGCATGATAAAATTAACAAAGTTAATAATTGTTTCCTATGACCAAATCACGTTGAATGCACACTATCTCTTTAGGATTCTCAGGAGGTGAGCAGGTTTGAGCCTGATTAGTAATTGGATCGGTGACCACTAAGGCGTGCCAGGTGTTTCAGGCTGCAAGGTGACCAGGAAATGGCAGTGCTGTCAACCACTTATATGAGTTTGTTATCTACAAGTACTCCGTCTTCCTTGTAAATGCGAAAAACTAATTAATGAAACCGGCCAAAGATGCCTTTCAGAGGACCCTCTTGAAAAAAATGGAAAGTCAATTGAATGAGGCTTCGTGGGTAAGCAATCTGCAGCTTGATGGAGATTAAATATGTTCTGACATTACATCGCCATTAACTACGCGTAGTTCTCAGGAGCCATGTCTTGGAGCCATTCCATGACGTCACGTGATGTAACAACTTCAATGGCATGAGTGGAATCTAAATGAGGCTTAAATTTAAAAACATTGATGTGCGTCTGAAGACAGTGATGAGACACGCCAGATGATGTCCGACATTTTACGGGGAGTTGCATGGATTGTGACGTTTGCCGGGATGCTTTTCAGAAATTCACCTGGCTACTGAAGCTTCACCAACCTCAAAATTTGGCACTTGGTTGCGACAGAGCACAGGACCGCCATTCTCAACCGGTGGGTCGCGACCCATCAGTGGACCACCTGGTGGAGATCATATCCAAATGGGCCACGAGATCCACTGACACAGCAAACTATCGTGCTGCCCCAACACGGCCACACCTGAGTCGCTTTTCCATGCCTACCTGGGGCCTTTGCTGGTCATGTGGGATCATCATAATTATCATGATTATTAGTCATGATCGATCACCTTCTCGATGACAATGTCCTCAGGCTGTTGTCACCTCTCATGGTCCCGCGCTGTAATAACCCAGGGAGCATCTGCATATGGTCTGATTTCATCGCTCAACACAGTGGATGGATTCTCAGGCACGTTCCCTCCCTTGGCTGTCCATCGTTAATCTTGACCACCGGCCTTATCTCTCCCAGCAAAGTGTCCAGCCCAAGCCCGCGTACTATTCTGATTAATCAATGTGAGGTTCAAAACAGAGGAACACAATGGTTTGAGAATATAATACATGATAATAGTACAATACAAGTACTTGCATTTATAGCACAGTATTTTTTGCGCACATAATGTAATGAATCATACGAGAGTGCAGTATTTTAGCCTATGGCACCACTAATGGCAGCTTGTTAAGGACATAATTTTGTTTATGTACAAAGGGAGACAAATAGAATGACGGGAGAAGCACATGCACTTGCTGTTAATATATTCAATAGATAAATACGCAAAAATATATATTTGCTTTCACGCAAGCATTTTGCAGATTTTTAGGGGTTGCAAAAACTGGCCATCAGACTAGATTTTTAAAAATCGGTTGTACAAGTTCTTGCTGGTGCAGTGTTAATTCTCTAAACTGAATATTAGACCTCATCATTTTGGTTATCCGTGTAGTATTTGTGTTTTAATTGCCATGTATTTACGAAATTGCAATAATACAGAAACATAGTCTTTGTGGATTTAAATGTAAACATGTTTTTTCTGTAATTGTCATTAGCCGTAATTAACGTTTATTTATTTATTTAGGAATGTAAACACATCTTGGTATTACATTTAAGCGGAATAACCTTGCATAAATGTATTAGTTTCGGATAGCATAAAATACCCATGCTAAAAGAATTTTCATGTGAAAAGTTTATTTTTTTAAATTATTGGAGTGCATCAATTATCTGTGCGCTCTGGGTTACGCATTATAGCTAATGCCCTAGTTCACAATGTCATTGTAATCTTACTTTCTTATAAAATATATAAATATAAAAACAGAATTGCACGGCATTAGCGACCAAGCCAGCAGATGTGCTCTACAATAAAAGGCCAAGCCAATTTAATCTCTCAATTGCGCAGATTTGTGTGCGTTGTCCATTTAAACAATTATCCTAATTTGTTTAATTGTGCCTTCCTGTTACGTTGCTACGCTCTGCTGATACAAGATGTTACGGCCTTTCCTGTTGTGGTGTGTTTTAATGGATGCAATTTGGCACAAATAGATAAATGGCCGTGGGGCTCAGACCCCTTGTTCTGCCCTGTCTGTGCGGACGTGGTGCCGATCTGACGCAGGAGACGCGGCCGCCTCACGACTCACAGCCTCGCATGGCGTTAGCCAAGCACGAGAGTCTCATTGCATCTAAACCCCAAGTGAAGTCTCCTCTAAGCCGGTGATTGCCATTCTTACCACAATGTAGAGCACTCTTTTTGGATTACTCTTAACGGGTTGTATGTACTGTACGTCTCTCTAAGTACATTGCAGGTCCTTATTCCGGTTCCCCCCTGTCGTGTCTCTTGAATTTTTCTTGAAGCAATGCACTGTCATAGCAATCCGATTGCAATAAAGTGGCATGCTTTAGTCTGTGTGAGGAATGCGTTCCAATGGTGGACAATGCAGCCAGCCCATGTGATTACAAGTCATGATATCCCCGATGGCCCTGTTGGAAATGGATCGGAACAATGTTGGCTGGTTTGAGACATTGCCACTACAGTTTGATTATCCGAGTACCCAAGGCAGCTCACAATGTCCCCTAAAATACATTTTACAAAAGAAAAATCCGCAAAACCGATTGGGCTGATGCAGCTATTGTTAAAGATCTTAAACTGTGGCCAGAAAAAAATAGTTTAAATTAGCTTTTTATTCCATTCATATGCACGGAATGATTGCACACATTTCCGAGCAAGGATCAATCTAATGCCCTCTTACCCACCTCTTTTAATAAAGGTATTGCATAATGAGATTTGTGCTGTACACCTGTGCCCTTCCTTTCGAGTGTGATTCCCACCTCGGTTGCCTTTCTGTGTGGAGTTATTATTAAAGGCCTCTGAGATGATGGCATTTCATTTGATCACACGCGGTGGATTTTTTGCCAGGCACTCCGGTTTCCTCCCACAGTCCAAAGACATGCTGTTGCCTAGGTTAATTGGCCTACGGACTAAATTGCCCCCGGTGCCCTGTGATGGACTGGTGTCCTGTGTCTGCCGGGATAGGCTCCGGCTCACCGCGACCCCGTAGACTCGTAGAGGATTAAGGGCTTTCTGACAATGGCTGGATGTGTTCACATCGTGCCGCGCCTAGCGAGGCCCGGCTCGCGGTTCCTCCCGTGTCGCGAGACGCCCAAGGTGAGCATCTGAGCGTCGCGTGACGTTGACGGAAATGACTACGAAGACGGTGATTCACAGATAAGTGACCTCGTTACGCACACTGGGAATCGTTCTCCTTATTACGCGCGCGCAGTCTGCATGTAAACAGATGTCAAGGGTTCGTTAAGTGCCAGACAATTACGTTGCTTTTGTGCTGCTAATTTGTTCATCACTTACTTGTTTTCTTTTTAATAACAGCAGGGGGTTTGGATATTGACTAGCTTTTCCATCCATCCATCCATTTTCAGAAACCGCTTAATCCTGTACAGGGTCGCGGTGAGCCGGAGCCTATCCCGGCAGACACAGGGCGCAAGGCAGGGGAACACCAAGGATGGGACGCCAGTCCATCGCAGGGCGCCTGGGGAAATTTAGTCAGTACGCCAATTAACCTGGTAGCATGTCTTTGGACGGTGGGAGGAAACCGGAGTGCCCGGCGAAAACCCACGCGGACACGGGGAGAACATGCAAACTCCACACAGAAAGGCACCCCGAGCCGAGATTCGAACCCGGGAGCTTCTTGCTGTGAGGCGGAAGCGTTACCCACTACGCCACCGTGCCGCCCCCTTGACTAGCTTTTATCAATTGATTTTCCAACATGTTTTGGAAAGTAATAAAATATATATTGTAATTTGGAGGCTAGATCAGTCCACTGGATATTGCAGCCACCTGGGGGTAAAGCCCACGACACTGAAATTATACGCTCTCTTTTCCCCAGTGTCAACAGCAAGTTTTGAAAGCCACACATGTATCGAGTTACACACAGAGGATTGACGTGTTTTTTAAATAAGTTCAGACGTTTATTACCCTCCACTAAAATAAAGTTGCTGATGGTTATGATGCTATTTAGCACATCATGTGACTGTAATACGTACTGATGTAGGTTTTTACGGCTCGATTCATGGTGGTTTCTCTGAAGAGCAACCATCAGTGTCAGTATTGTTACTGGAGTCGATTGTTTTTAAAGTATTGGCAACTAATAAATAATAGGATTTATAGAGCACCAAGGCCATTTCTTGACACTGCTGGACGCGATGAGCTGGATGCCAGCTACAAAGATTACTTTGGTCATGACCTACTCTCAGTAATCTGACACGGATCTCAGGGAGTCACAGAAGGTCCCCGTGATCTTCACAGTCCGGCCTCATACCCACCCACGCTGTCGGCCAACTGCCCTTGTAGGGTAACCTGTACCCCCACAAAACCTGTTTGGATACAATTCTCTTCCCACATCAAATTTCTTTCCCAACAATTTTGCTGCCAATTTGAACCAATGTGAATGTGTCATTTATCTTGCATGTCTGCATTTCAAGTTATCAAAGGATTAGACAGAATGTTTTGTTAAATATAATGTTTGTTCCGTCTATCCGCCGATACGCATTGTTCTCGTGCGTGCAGTTATCAAAGCTCAACTATGAGACTGTCCTACGCCCTGTGATGCTAAAGAGTGTTTGACCTAGCACATTTGTAAATGTGGCGTCACGTTTACAATGTATTATGTTTTGAGATTAAATCATAACATGGATGTTTGATCTCAAGTAGACATTGTTAAAGCGAGACATCAATTCCCAATGTGAAATTATTATGTAGGTGTCACAACCACGTTAAGCATTTCCTGTTAATCGCGCTCTCAAATAAATGATGCAATGTCTATAGAACATATTCATAGGTTAATGGAGCCGTATTATAATGATATTCAGTGGCAACCACAGTAAAAAAAATTAGTAGTCAATAAAGCAATTTGTGAAAATTGATTGCATGTTATGTAATGCATTTGGTTCTTCAATATTTGAAAAAGGAAACAAAAAAGTCAATGTCTTCATAATTTTGCATTAATCCCACAATGCACTAATTACGTGGTATTTGTGCTCTGCGTTTAGTCGTTCGGATATCAAAGGGTTTTTTGAAGTTTTTCAAAGGCATGCGTGTCCTTTCATTTTGCCGTGACAAATTTCTGTTTGTTTCACAAAAGGCAGCATGTCATGAGATGCTCTGTGCTGCTCCGAGGTCCAGGAGGACATTCTTGAACACACGTCATCAGATCGCATCATAGTGCAGCTGCTGGCATTAAAATAAAAAATCCCCCAAAGAATCTTCAAAGCAGGTGAGTTATTATTGCACCTTCAATTAAACTCCTCAAAACAATTTCGCCAATATTTTGAGCCGCCATGTAAACATATGCGTTTAATATTGTAAATAGTAATGTGAAACTTCGAATTCCTCCAGCATTCTCGTCTGCACCCCATTCCGTACAAGAGAGGCTACTGGTAACTCATTTTAACTCAGTAAAGAAGGCACATTTGTGAACTCGATCAGTTCTATACGTAGTGTACATTGTTATGACATTTGTTTTAGTAATGTCAATGAGCCTGTACACAGGTTTTGTTGACAGGTGATGTTAAACGTCACTCATGTCTGTACACGATGTGTATACATAGAGAGTGGTATGATTACGTGGTCCTGATCATGTTACTGCATCTGAGCAACTTCAGTATGCGGAAGTCTGCCCACTTCTCCCAGACATTGTTACTTGGCCGATATACACACCACAGCCCACACTGAAGAGTGACCAAATTGCAAGTTAGGATTGCCATTTACCCTATATATTTTTGCAAGGATTGAAGAAATTCAGCAATGGGAAGGGTTTTTTTGTCTCTGACGACCAAGGTAAGGTGAAGAAGGGATAGGTGCCGAGAGGGGGTTAAACTTGGCATTTATAATATTACACCCTAACCACACAAAGTTTTGCGCAAATGTACAATGATAAACTTTACCGAAACATGCTAAAAGCTTGTTTCACATTGGACAGACAAGTATGATGACTTAATGGGGCCTGATAATAGAGCAATCCACCTCCTTGTGGAAGTGCATTAAACTATGTCACCTGTGTCATTAACTCATTTTCTCAACAGCCTTCTCTGCTAAAAGCTTTGAACATTTACAAATCCATTTAGTGTTTTAGTGTTTTCTTTCATCAGTCACTGACGGCGACCGGGCATGACGTCCACTGCACTGTGGAAATCATGGCAAATATAGAGCTGAGAGATACAAACAGGTCCAGCGTGCCAGAGGGTTTGCGACATTGTCTTATAACAAAATACTGCGAAGGCAGAACGACTGACTTGCCACGCTTCCTTTTAATGAATGTTTTCTTAGTAGAGTTGAAGCACTTTTTTGCCCAATAAAAACATTGCCAGATAGCTCCGCGCCTCCGAATCAATGGGTGCAACGCGCCCGGAGAAAATGCGCGCGTTACAAAAGTAGATTATTATTATTATTAGCCACACTTGAGCTAATTGTTCTTTGCACCCAGTTAAAATTCTTACGTTGTTTAGTTTACCTTGCAACATATGTTATTGTACGTTGTGTCGAGATAGCTAAAGAGGGAGCAACGAAGCACAGGGATAAACATGCTTGGAATAACATTTGAATTGGCCTGCGGACTAAATTGCCCGCAGTGCTCTATGGTGTATATAAATCGCTATTATTATTACTGGTGTCCCATCCTAGCGTCCTGTGTCTGCCGGGATAGGCTCTGGATCACCGCGACCCCGTACAGGATTAAGCGGTTTCTGACAATGGATGGATAGAGAACATATGCAGTTAAATGACACTGGGAGGAGAGTATGCTTGAGATAGATCACAGGGGGTGGGAAAGGCAGTGGACTCCAGCGGACAATAGCTAAGCCAAATTAACCTATTTGACATATCGGCAGAGGATCTTCTTTGAAAAGACAAGTGTTAATTTCCTCCTTTCACCTGTCACTTCTCTGACAATTTCAAACAGAAGAATTCAGAACAAATGTCAGGGTTGAGTTGGGGTTTTGTGCAGTCACGAGCTCTATGAACAAGGCCTTGCCTCCTGCTGTGCAACGATAGTGGTAGTTGTGTGTGGATTGTCTTTTACAGTATTTGATCATCATCCGCCACGATTAATTTAGTGCTGGATCAAGGCCTCTTCATTCATCGCCATCTCTCACAGTTCTGCGATGTAACAATCCACCCAGAACCCGCACGTCACCTCATTTCCTCGCTCCATGGTCTCAGTGGATGCCCTTTTGGAAGCAAATATACACCTCTCCATTCCTACTTCCCATGCAACTCTGATACGAAACAATGAAAAAAACCGTGTCACACCAAAGCAGAAAAATAACACTATTACACCTTTATCTTTTAAAACTACTTCAAACGTGCACTTCACTTTGTTTGAGCAATGAGTCTTTGCTGTGCAATACGTACGCAAAGAAATGAAATAAGCAGTTAGAATGTCTCAAATCTATGTATCACCTGGATCTAAGCAAACGGTGAGGGAACTGAAAATTCAAGTTAAACAACCCATAACAGATAGAAGATTACTACATCTGATTGTCTTACATGTTTAAGTGAGCAGCAAGTCATTCTGACCTGTACAAGCAATGACCTGACTGCGTGTCTCTTCATCACTGGGGGGTTTGTTTTGTTGTTAAGACGTGTCGGTGGGAAGTTCTCCACACAGTAATGTTGTGACAAACTTCGCCCAGGGTACACTGATGGGGAATGCTGTTATAATTGTTAATTATACCATACCGAATTTGCAAAAATATAATTATATTTAATTGCAACAAAAATGTGTGGCTTAATGGGTAGGTAATGTTATATGTACCTGTGTTCAATATATGTTGTTAATTTAGATTAGGTTTTTAAATCTTCAAATGACGCAGGTAAATGAACGTGGTCTAATGGTCATTTAAAGATGTTTTCTCTGGTTGTTATGGATTATTTGCTAGCCGTGAAGAATGTCCCCATGTATTCAGATTTTGTATAATACCAACACCTAAGCCATAATGTCTTTACCACCACATGTTACAATATGTTTGACAATACTGTAGCATGATTAATATGCCAAGAAGTAAAGTAAGTGAAAGTAGTAAGCCATGTATAACGAGAACATACTGACTTGTCCTCCACCAGCAACATCCTATCATCATTAAAAGTATTAGGAAGCTTAAATGTTCTCATAAAAAATATATCATATGGTTTTGTTGAGTGTAGACTGAGTTATAGGATGAATAAGGAAGGTTATCGTGTGAGCCTGGAACCTAACCATCAATTTCCAATAGGCCTTTAGTATCCTTTTACATGATTTTCATTTACACGTTGTTTCCAGGAATGTAACCACAGCTTAAATGGAGGGCCGACTACTGTTTTTTATTTTAAAAATCAATGAAGTAAAGTACAGTAATTTTTCAATTGAGTGGCAACTCGGGTGTAATTATATATCGTAGAATACAAGGTTCTACAAGACAAAGTGTTCACAACAGAGCTGACTTGCTGCCCACAAGCTCAAGGTCCAAACCCAAGCACAATTCCCATGCCCTCACCCATGTAATATGTTACGTGCAACAGCAAACCAAAGTAGAAAAGTATAGGATTGAAAAAACTAGAAATAAATAAATTCCTGAGCAGGGTTTTAGCTTTAATGGAAAGTGAAATTTCTGAAAGCCCATTATAAGTTGAGGTCGCCGTGTCTGTAAGTCACCAGCACAATGAATGTCAAAGACAAATTGACTACTTTAACATTGATTAGTCACCTACTGTGATGGGGTAAAATCTCTCAAACGTTACATTAAAGTATGCATATTAATATTTAAAATAAATTACTGTAGAATTTAAATTATTGCAGGGATTTATGTAAAGTTAAGAAATCATTGGTCTCGCACGCATGGAAATTGTTAATTCGTATTAGGCCACAAAACTAAAGGCTAATCAGTAGAGCAAGTGGAATAGCTGTTACGTGTATAGCATACTACTTACGTGAGAAAGTGACAGAAATAATTACAGTAACTGAAAGATGTACTCTTGTGATAGAGATGTTATAAAGCGATCATCATGAATAATGCCGTGAAAACCTACATCAATACAGAGATGATATAACGTATTAAATTATTTTAATAAGCAATTAATACAATTTATATTATTTGCCTTCTCCATTGAAGAACCGTTCCACAGAATGCTTTTGCTTTGGATGTTTGGTGAGAAATTGTTTCTGAGTATTTGTGTTGTGCAAGTAGGAGGAAACCTTATTGCCTGATGAAACCCTATAGATATGTAAGGGCTGACGAGAGGTGAACCCTATTCATAAGCAAATAAACATATTCTCACGGAGCGTGATTTCCTATAGCGGCTCGACTCTCATTGTCACATGGGGGAGCCCGTGCAGGAGGCGCAGTGTGATGTGAAGGTGGAGAATCATTCAAATAAAATGAGTCATCAAGGTATTCGGAAAGAACTTGGGGGAAAAGCAAATGCAGATTAGGGATTGCGTGGGAGACTTAGTGGAAACGAAGGGGATTGTTGGAGAGTCACGGGATTTCCAGAACGGATGGAGAATAGGACAAATGGAGAGGATAGAGAAGGCTCAGGTCGCCCGAATGGAGTAATTCCCTGATGTTGTTACGCGATGTGCTAAAGACGAAATAAAAGACTTACTCGGGCTGGAACTCCTTCACATATACTTCCAAATCTGGACACAAATACGGTAAATAAGCTGCCTTTGCTGGTCGGCACATCATGGATACAGTATATTGTCAGTTGGAATCGACTAACCCGGGCCCAGGTTCCTGAAAAACACGTGCGGCCTGAATTCCCAACGTTTTGTCAGTCTTATCATCGAAGTCGTGTGCCGGTTAAATGGCTGGAGTGACCAGGCAGTAGTGCCGACCCCTAAGGAGGATGTGTGTGAAGTGGTCAATGTGCGAAGGACTGAAGTGTCGTCGGGTAGGTGGAGAGTAACTGTCGGTGAATGACGATCCGGATGGGTCAAGGGGTTGAGATGCAGAGGCAGAAGGCGCTGAAGACGTGGCGAACTGGCTAAATAGCCGGGCGAGCAAGGAGAAGATTGAGCACTGCAATTAGGCCACATGTGGGCGTGAAATGGACAGCAGCTGCACTGAACCGAAGTCTGTGCCGAGGGTCTTGATTCGACGGCAGCTTGTGAATGGATGACTGTGATGATAATAACAGGGTTGAGGGGAAGAGGGTCATATGATCCATATGCTACAGGGGTTGGGATGCAATCGTGAAAGAGGAGAAACATGACGAGATAATGGCTTTGATCAGCTGGCCATTTCCTTTACGTGCGAAAGGAGAGGTGAGAAAGGGTTGGGCAATTTAACATTCAGCAGTCGGACAATATAGCCACTAATTGTCCCACTCTGCTCACTGAGCCACATTTTACTTTGGTCACCAGTGGTTTCTGTAGGCTATGGGTGGTGATTGCTCGTCCAGGTGGACAGGCTTGACATGATTGAGCTTGTCCAGGCGAGTAAACGAAGCCTTAGGCACCAACCGCATGACCTCGTGGTAGCACATTCACCACTGGTGGCTTCAGATCACATTTGGCCCATCAACTCGTTTAAATCTGACCTGCATCATCATTGAAACCCACTGTTTAAACGGGTTTGTCAGAACTTTTAACTCGTGCAGTATTGGTAAAATAAATTGTTGGCAACTGCGTTGTGCAATAATCAGTGCCATTGTGAGCATGCGAGCTTCGTAGTCACATGATGCAGAGGTTGGAGGTCCGTGAGTACCTGAGCTGCTGCTTTGGTTGGCACTGCACTCCTGTACTCGATGTTTCACCTGGCTGTCTCCTCTGTCTTTATTTATTTGGTTGTTTTACGTCCGTGGCCCGGGACTCTCAGTGTTGTGCATTCATCAAACCTGTCCTCAATGTATAATGTGCGAAGATCCCTGCCTTGTGACAAGGCACACTTGGGAGTTTTAATACCGTGGTGCAGCACTCGATGGATTGCTATGCCAGCTGTATGATCGGCACGACCAATATTTTGGAATCGAGCTACAAACCGTGATTGCAGGTGTTTTCAGGCCACCCAAACCCTGACCAACCCTCCTATGGCTGTATAATTAGCAACGTGACAAAAAGCCCCGCGTTTATGACAATTTCACGTGCCTAATTTGACACCATTAAAACACGAATCTATATGCAGCAGTGTATAGGCTATATTTAATTACGGTGGGATTGTTTGGCTCCTTCTTACGATGTAAAAGTAACATAGCGGTTTTTTTTAGCCGTTGAAAACACTACGACACATTATCTGTAAAACTACCTAAAGTAGATAAAAGGCAAAGCCATTGTTGCTAAGTATCTGAGATCATTATGGGTCATCACACACAGGCTGTAAAGCTGCCCCTGGGCCGTGAGTTACTTGCAAGTGTTGGTTTTTATGATTGCCTAAAATTGCCCCACCTAGACAGGAGGAGCTAGTGAATGCGTCAATGCGCTTCTTTGCACGACACATTCAAAATGCTGCATTGCTACATTCACCATGGCCCTTTCACATGTCCATATATTTAATGAAATACCATACCTGGCGGGTTGTGCACCTGGTAAGTTGCATTGCTGCTGCATCAGTGAGCATACTCAATTTAATACAGTTAAAAAAATGGCTTTTCTATCTTCCAATAAACCACCACCACCCCCTCCACAATATTACGACCAGCCGGCCTTAAAAAAAAAACATATTCTATATTTGAATCTCATCGCAACAATTGCAGTTGTATTGATCCGCATCAACCAGTGTAATTATGTAGGTTTTCACGGCTCTATGCATGAGAAGAAGAGAGCAAGAATGCCAACACGGTTATCCTGAAAAGATTGGTTATGAAGAGCGATTCTCAGCCAAGTTAGTTTAAGGGTAAGCAACTATTACTGCAGCATCTTCCCACATGCCTCCTGCAATTGCTCCACATTTTACGACAGCTTTCTTTCGTTTGGCTGATGTAGGTGTTGAGCAACACCTATAATAGTATATATAAAATGCTATTATTATTATTATATAATAATAATGCTATTATTATTATTATTATAGTATATATAAAATGCTATTATTATTACATAATAGTATATGCAGGCGGTTGAGCCAGGTGATTACGGCAGGAGTAATGGCATATATCGCTGTCGTTACCCCTCCGTTTTTGTGAGTTGAGTATTCAGTCATTCTATGGTCCACGGTCTGTTTTGGGTGATCACAGTCGCATGCTGCTGGAGTAGTTCTAATATTCCGTTTGTGTATCAAGTCCCCGCCGCTGCATCGACCGTGGTTTGTCAGGATGCGGTTGTGAGATGCTGCCCTTAAGTTTCGCGGAAGATCAAAGGCCAACATTTTATTTTTCAGATCTTTCACGAGGTGTTTATTCCTCACTTGTGAAATTCATTCGGTCAAAGCTGAGTAGCTCAATTGACGTCTACCACACATAAATAATGCCTATGATGTTGGTGAGAGGCCTCGTATACAATTTGAATATGTATAACATTGCATACTTTTGAAATACAAGTGACTGTCATTAGTTTGACAATGCCTTGCTGATATTTAAATTAAATTGTCAACGTTTAGTAACCCCACTGCTGCCTTGACCTGATCTATATGTGAACACGTTTATTATTCAAGACAAGTTTTGGCACGTAGTAAAAAACACTTACCTCGAAGTTCACAAAGTTAACTGCAGCAATGTGGAAAGCTTAATTCAAAATCCACCATTTATATCTTACTTAAAAGGAAGGATACGCATATTGGTATGCATGCGATGTATAGTATTGTTCGATTAAAAAATCCCTTTTTAAATGCGTGTTTTAGGATCTGTTGACTATATGTGAAATTTTAGATTTCATAATTGCTGCATTACATGTTTAATATTCCCCAATGTTCCAAGCAGTGGGTAATGTTGCATGCAGTGGGTAATGCACCGAGTCTGAGTGACAGGAAGAAGGTCTGTGGGCTTATAATGGGATGATGAGCTTTGTCTTCCTACATTCGAGGCAATTACGCCCACCCCTCGAAATATATATATTTTTTAAAGCAGATTGCTCCAAGTCTTTGATATTCAAAGCAAACTATTTAATTGTGGAACTTGTTTTTGGGGATTCAATCGCACAATTCTTTTCCAACAAAAATGAAATAGCACGCTTATAATAAAGTCATTGCAATAAAGCTGGTCATCTCTCAATTCGTGCTGTCTGACGGACATTGTCAGAAACCGCGACCCTGTGCAGGATTAAGCGGTTTCTGACACTGGATAGATGGATAGATGCTATTGAGTAAGATAATTGCTCTCTGATGTGTTTTGGATTGTGTCGTGCGTTTTCTGGCACGATGTCCAACGTTTTACTTCACAAGCTGGGAGCGTATTCAGTTCCATCACATGCTGGTAGCTTCACCATGCTGAACAACACGTGCTTCAAAACGAAAACACATTTTTTAAAGTCAGTGGTTTTCCACTCGTGAATCTGGAGTGGCACATATTTCGTGCCTCTGGCCCCGAGTCAGTGGTGAACATTCAACATTGCTTTGCCTGAAGTGAGTCTGTCCATTGGATTTGATTTTCTCAGAAAGTGGAACTCATGTTATGGACAGCAGATACATGTAGGGCTGGGTTGACCTCTGCACGACCCAATTCTGCTTTTGTGAAAGCGTCAGAATGCAGTTTTCACCCGAGAGGGAGAGTTATGGCAGGCTGGCAATAGTTATAATTGTGACAACTTTTATAGTGCCATACCATAGCAAACGACGTGACGGTATCGTGATCTCCAGGGTGGTCCAGATGTCTTGTGACGCCACTTCAGAGGTTTTCCGTTATGTGATCTTTCATGCGCCCACACTCATTACAAGCAATTCTTCAGTAGTATATGAACTGGTGTCAGCCATCTGAAATGAATAAACACATAATGGAGGGTAATTTTAAACAGAAATGAATGAGCAAAGGATAAAATATTACGCGTCGAGTTAAATGGTTGTCTTAAGACATCTGGATAATAATAATGATGGAGATTTATATAGCGCCTTTCACTCGAGGGTCACAAAGCGCTGCACCCTGTACAACAGATTTGTCAATTTATACTGGCAAAAAGGTACCCATAGATTCGTCATGATCTCACATTCATGGACATAGCCCTTCCCCCTCTAATGTCACAGCCCCGTGTGGGTCGTTTCTTCATCGATCCACTTGGCGCAGTGATCGTCGTAAAGGAACGGTGCACCTGAGACAAGTGCCATAGCACACGATTATCTATTTCCAATTCCATTATCTTCCATTCGATTCCCTTAGCAAATGTATCGGCTGGTTAATATTGGGCTACGTGGCATGGCTCTAATGTGTGCTAATTACTGTAACAAAGGATAACGTGCGCGTAAGGACCGGGTAATTGACGACACGTTCTTGAGTCAATTATCGGGTAAGACCTCTAACATTAATTCAGCTCCATTACTTGATAATAACAGGTAATGACACTGTAATTCTGTAATTGCTGCTTGAAATACTGTATAGAACCTGCTCGATATTGAACTGATGTAATTATTGTGACATAATATCGGTTTACAACAGTGATACTGTATTTACACAACCATTTTAGAAATAGCATGGCATAAATAACAGAGCTCTGTGGTAAATTGTATTATTATGAAAAGATCTACCCTTGCTGGCACAACACAAGTGTTAAGATCTCAAACACCAAACAGACAACTTTCACAAAGTGTCCAGTTTGCGAGAATCCACATACGTTTGTGGCAAAGATGCAAACAAAAATTCCTGGTGTGGGGCTCATCAGTTTCAAGGACAATGCATAAGTTATCAAGGCATTTTGTTTGCATTTTATACCACGAACATATGTTGCTTCTTGCAAACTGGACACTTTGTGAAAGTTGTCTGTTCGGTATCTGAGCAGGGAATCGAACCACTTCTTGCTGTGAGGCGGTAGCGCTACCCACCGTGAGGTTTGGTGGCATCAATGGCATTAGCCATGGACACGAAGACCTTGATTGGGAAGGCACCTGGATGTAAAGAATCCTATTTGAATGCTACTTAGCGACCCATGACATCCGTTGACATGCAGACTGGCGCGCACGTCATAAGGAGAATGAGTCCCAGTGTGCGTAACGAGGTCACTTATTTCTGAATCACCGTCTTTGCGGTCATCTCCGTCAACGTCACGCCACGGATTAGATGCTCACGTTGGGCGTCTGTCGACACGGCAGGAGCCGCGGGCCGGGCATCGCTCGGCGGGGCGCGATGGGAACACACCACAATGCCGCGCTGTCAATTCTTTGACGGTTGCACGAGCCCACCTGTGAACAAATCACCGGCAACGCGCGTCATCTCGTCAAATCTCACACGCGAAGCGCTGGATGAACCTGGATGGTGTTTGGATGGATGACCACCGCCAGCTGGACTACATAATGGGCAGTTGAGGTCAGCGGGAGCTAAATCCATTGTTGTATGCTTCTTCTACGGCTGTGCACCGCACCTTCACCAAACCTGCACTGATCAGTAGAAATTAGGGCCTTCCTTTCCCAGGAGGTCTATATCCATCTGGTATCGGATAGGAATAGAAAGGCTCATACGGCAACAATCTGCAGGTACATGCAGCTAATGCTGCATTAAACAGTTGTTTAAATATTTAACCTGAACCTGAACAATGTTTTTTAAAGATGGAACGGAACAGCTCATTAGCAAGGGTCGCATTAACATTTTGTTAGCAATGATGTCATTAGCGAGTGTGTGAAAATGCAAACTTGTTTTAACTGGAGACAGAATGGATTTAAATGAATTGGGACATAGTTGGACAAAGATAAGGAGACATGGAGAGTATTCAATAATTTTAAAGTGGCAATCTTTTCTGTCAGATATTACAGTAATTACGGAAACGTAGGCTTTCGATTATTTACATATCGAAATCAAACATTGGGTTTTATAATTCAAGAGATCATCGGATGCAGTCTCACAGGTAAATAAAGGCTAAACAACCCACTAGATATTAAGGATAATTCAGACATATGTGTGAACACCAAGCTGCGAAGATAAATAAGGAGACTAAAGTCATGACAAAATTTCCAAACCGGTCTTGTGTGACTTCGTAAACTTGCAATGACATGTTGTTGACGATGGCTGTTGATGACGGTCATGGTGCTGCTGATAGATGTAATAGTGTCACCCTGGTAAAGCCTTTTTTGCCTGACGCACATTGCACTCAAACTAGACTAAAACGTGTAACAACCATCAAGTTTGTAAACATCAACAGTGGAAAATCAACTTGAGAAAATTGAAGTGCCGTGTGCATTTGCCATAGAAATTGTCCAAATGTCACACAATTATTGAGCAGAACAAAACATTACAAGAAGTTAGTTTCCATTGATATTGCGGACCCAGTCATCCGGGGCTCTTTTTGAAATTTAAGGAAGTGATCTTCAACCTGCCAGTAGGTTTGAGTGTCACGACCTGTCAAATACTTCCAGGAAACACGGAACACTATATTCTGACTCACCCCTTTCGTGGCACTGCATGCTTGGCTGCATGCGTCATTTTACTAATTACCACATCACATTTTACAGATGTGGATTGTTTGAACGTATTGAAAATTTAAAATGGATCCTGATGGATTGTTTTTTTAATGTACACACTTTTGGAAAACATCACATCCGTGGGTAATATCAACACAGTCCA
Source organism: Geotria australis (assembly GCA_036362915.1). Lineage (NCBI taxonomy): Eukaryota > Metazoa > Chordata > Hyperoartia > Petromyzontiformes > Geotriidae > Geotria > Geotria australis. The sequence continues at coordinate 6,795,979 of JAZEWU010000011.1, read as the reverse complement.
AAGACCGTATGATGCTTTGGTTAATTGGCCTGACTAAATTTCACCCGGTGCGCTGCAATGGACTGTCGTCCCATCAGGAGTATAGTTCTGCGTTGAGCTCTCTGTCTGCCGAGGTAGGTTGCGGCCCCGTGAGACCCTGTAGAGAATTAAGCGGGTGCTGATTATGATGGTGAGAGCGAACCTGGGTGAGCTATAGGAGCACGTGGCCCAAGACCCATACGGGATCACTAGTGCCAGCCCTGGCCTACACTTCGATGGAGATGACAATGTTCAAAAACCGTCCAACCGCATGACTCCTCATAACGCCAGGATCTCCAGCTGGCACAACACAAGACCAGCACACGTAGCATCATCCGCAACATTGATTATAACAATGATTGTTACGTAACCTCTGGGCTGTTTACTTCCAGATGCACTTTGTGCAGCTGCTTGCAATAATGACACGTCTCTGAATCCGTGGGAACGCTTCTGAGGATAAACAGGTGAATTTGGCCGCTGCGACTAGCGGTGCTTATTTGAGCATCAGTGGGTGAATTAACCAAAATACAAACTCTAAGCGATTACACCACTGGTAGCAGCTGTTGGTAGGTGCATGCTGCCAGTATACTTTGAACTGGTGTTTTTTTCAGCTCTCTTCTTGATTTCAAACGTGTATCCATGTTTAAATTGCCTTCGCTATTCATGTGTAAATTGAATGATAATTCATACGCTTAGGAAAATTAGGCATTTATTATGATCCAATTTATGAAACTTAAATTACATGAACACTGTTTGGTGGCCATCATAAATATGCTTTTCTCTCTTTCAAACTAGACGCAAACTCATATGTGTATGTTCTGACTCATTATGTAACCATTTGAATAATGTTAATTATGATGAGAATAATAACATACTAATGCTTGTTGCTCACAGTCAACGTCAATATGCCACAGTGTAGAGGCAAGTATGACAGCTACAGCTCAACTCATTGCCAAATGACCACATCACTCCCCGATTTTACACAGTGCAGTATCAAAAACAAGGCGAGAAGAGGAGCGCTCAACACGGCTATCCCTAAAGATCAGCGCTTGAGAGCATTTCTCAGTCGCAAAAATGAATAAATCCCGTCCAGTTTCCACTTCGCTGTTAACTCACCGATGCAGACGGTGATGTAGGTGTAGGCGAGACGATGTCGTTGTTAGACTCGCGGAGACTCAAGTGAGGGAATCACTGAAGACTTGCAACGGACAAAAAGTGGTCGTCTTGGTGACGGTGACCCCCTGCAATGGACACACCAGGGTCCTCGGCACGGCGAGAGGCTGTGAAACAGCACGGAGGGTCAGCGCGGCCTTACGCGCCACAGACTCACTTGGTGGCTTCACTAAGCCACAAATGCACTCGGAATACAAAGAGGCCTCTTGCTGGCGGCTTTGCACTAGGAAAATGTCTAGAATCATGGGTAATTTTCTGGCCAAATTTGGCCATGATAACGACATAGCCTGCTGCTGTGGGTTAATATCGTGAAATCGTTGATGCCGGGGAATATGTCCTGTGTAAGGTCGTTGTGGAGGTAAATATCCAATCTTTAAATTGCTTGCTCATGCCACTGATGATGGTAGGGCATTCACTAGGTGGTGTTCTACAGAGCCCCTTGAGAGAGTATTCGGCGTACCCGTTAGAGAGTATTCGGCTTATCCTTGCCAGACATCCTGAATTAGGTGGCAGTACCCACACTTTACCCCACCAGATATGACCTGCAGAGCAATAAATATAGTTTCCAATGTATACTTTTGGGTGGTTAGAGGCAACAGGAATTTCAGAAACCTGCCCATCGTATTAACTGCCATACTATGAAACCAGCGATCTCTGGATTGAGCATGTAGTGTGCTAACTAAACGAGTGACTGCACGATATCACTTGGACACAGACACTGGGCTCTGTATTACACTGGGACCCAGCCTCAAGAGACACCGTTTGCAAGCAGCATTGCGGTGTGTGAACATCATCAAAGATGCCCGAGAGAATAATCCCTTCAATTAACAAAACGATTCACCAATTATCCCTGACGAGCATTCGGCTTGACTGATGGATTATGGTCCAAAGAGCGCAGTCGCGTGAGCATTAGCAGATGGTGCTGTGGTGAGCTTTTTTGCAGAATTAATGCATACTTAGTGATTGTTCTGCTGCCCGTTTCTGTATGTCCTCATTAAAATTCAAAAACATTCCAGGATTATTGGACCAGTTTTAAGGTCGGATTGAGTTTACCATGTCATTCGAATTTATTTTAAACAATTCATATAGGTGTATTGGAAAATTAATGAGCAAGTTTAAAACTACATTCATCCATCCATCCATTTTCTAAACCGCTTGTCTTGATGAGGGTCGCCAGGACAAGTGCGTGAGTTATTCTTGTATGGAATGTGAAGTAAGTTTGAAGATATCACTTCGGCATAAAATATTCGAGCTTACAAATAATTAATTAATTATACAAACTAATAAAGGCGCGGCACGGTGGCGTAGTGGGTAGCGCTGCCGCCTCACAGCAAGAAGGACCCGCGTTCGAATCTCGGCTCGGGGGCCTTTCTGTGTGGAGTTTGCATGTTCTCCCCGTGTCCGCGTGGGTTGTCGCCGGGCACTCCGGATTCCTCCCACCGTCCAAAGACAAGCTGCCAGGTTAATTGGCCTACTGATTAAATTTCCCTAGGTGCCCTGCGATGGACTGGCGTCTCATCCTGTGTATGGCCCTGCCTTGCGCCCTGTGTCTGCCGGGATAGGCTCCGGCTCACCGTGACCCTGTACTGCTGCCTCATCTGTACGGACTGGCTTTCAGTCACTGAATAAAACAAATCCTACCCCAGTTGGACCTACAGTAATTTTCACACCACTAAAGCAGGTGTGCGAATTACTGGTATATATATTATTTATTTTACTGCTACATTACTCGATAATCATTATAATCCGAAGCGTACTAATTTTCCGCTCAGTTTGCATTTGTTTCCGTGCGCCTTTTGAAAGCGGCCCATGTGCGATCGTCACAATTATAAATAGTTCATGCGGCGCTTGGTGGCATCCTCGGATTACGTGCTCGATTCCTACATGAAAGCTTCCCCAAATCACTGTCTCTACCTGTGATGATTTGTGGGCGAATAGTCAGCTGCTTGAAAAGCGTAAAAGTCTAATTGCTATCCCTTTCCGCTAACAAAGACACCCATTCCTAAGTCACTCCGACGTGCATCACAGGTGCCGGAAATTAAATGGAACGGTTCATTCATCGGTGGGAAAGAAGGAAGATGAAAAAAAAATAATCAGTAATTTGAATAAATTGCTCTAAGTAACAAAGCTGCCTGAATGGCTGCCGGTGCAGATGAGCACTTAATGATGGTTGTGTCCAATTTGAACCGTGCGCACACATCCTCCCTTTCAATACAACTGTGTAACGCAACTCCATTAGTGGGCTGGTAATTGTACAGGCGAGGCAGGAGCGTTGCGGGGGATCTAATGTGTGCAGAGCAGGTGCTGCGTTAACTCACACAACATTGAGCTTATTGCTCAATGAACCCGCAGCGCGTCACTGCACCTGCTGCAAGACGGCGCAGGCCGCAAGCCATTGTTTTATTTAATTGTGGACGTGGGGCACTGCCTTGCGCCCTACGTCTGCCGGGATAGGCTCCGGCCCACCGTAACCCTGTACAGCGTTAAGCGGTGTCTGACAATGTATGAATGAATGGACGTGGGGCAGTCGGATAACTCTGATATAGGGCACGGATAATACCAATTTGGGGCACAGATAACCTTAATGGTAATTATAATGCGGACGTAATCATTGTTTCAGCTGCACGTGTAATAGCGCGCTTTTGATAACGGACGGTATCGGTGTGTCGGGAAACATTGGCCAGAGATCGTTCACGACATGTGCCTGTTTTAATCGTATATCTACACTGTTCAGTGATGGTGATACGGTATTCTCAGCTGGATTAATGTAAGCCTGATGGTGAATTTTGATTAATGCTAAGGATGGGTGGCATTAAGTCCTTGCGGACTGTTGCAGGGCATTGTCAATATATGTTTATATATTTCTATTATCACAGCAGAATAAATACCCAGTAAGCTTGCAAGCTCTTTACGGGATTATTATGCTGAGGTTACTTTAACGGAGTTGTACTATTAATTTGATATTACTTTATGCCTCATTTAATTTAACATTGTGTTTAATTGTTGAGTATTGCTTTACTCTGTTTTAATCCTACATTATGTTTGCATGTTGTACCTTTTAGTGACCCAGAAAAATAAATTATTTAGTCTCAATGGATTCACCTGTTTAAAATAAGTTTAAATGCTCGTTTTGATCTACAAGTAATGTAAAGATGCAGAGTAAGATGACATAAATTTGAGCCTCCAATTACTAACCCAAAGAACGTTTTTGCAGGAATCATGTTTATATTTCGATTGAACAGCAAGATGTGTTTTATGGATGAATACAATGTGATGGAATATTTTTTTTAAAAATGCTTCTTGCCTATAGCCACGTGTTTCCACTCACTGTGAGTTAGACACACTAGATAATGAAGCTACTTTGCACTGAAATATTTTCACTCGGCTGCTACCGTGTCAACTTCAAAACATCCGCTTTTAATGTTGTCATAAATCTCTGTAACAACAGCTTGAGATTACCCAAAACATATCGCGTTTTGAAAACTTTGGAGCACCTCTTGCATACGGCAGAATGAAATTTTGCTAGAACAAGTCTCCCGCCGTCACTCGACATAAATGGGAATAATGGGGACACGCGCTTCTGAACCGCACGTGTCTGCGTATAATAATAATAATAGCATTTATATAACGCCTTTCACCCGAGGGTCACAAAGCGCTGCACAAAGCTGCAGAGAGAACGACATGTCAACAACGACAGAGCACGGAAAATCAGCAACAATTTTTTTGGGTTTTTGTTTTTATGGTCAATGAGAACATGTTTTGTCATCGCAGTTCATTCATTCATTCGTTCGTGGTCAGAAATCTCTTAATCCTGTACAGGGTCGCGATGAGCCGGAGGCTATCCCGGCAGACACAGGGCGCAAGGCAGGGTTATACCGAGGATGGGATGCCAGTCCATCACAGGGCACCGCGGGCAATTTTGTGAGCAGGCCAATTCACCTTTGGGAGGAAACCGGAGTGGCTGGCGAAAACTCACGCAGACACGGAGAGAACATGCAAACTCCACACAGAAAGGCACCTGAGCCGAGATACGAACCCGTACGCTTCTTGCTGTGAGGCGGCAGCGCTACTCACCGCGCCACCATACCGCCCGTCGTAGTTTACGTCAAATAAAATACACCAGTTTCGAGTGCAGGGTAGAGTTACATGAGATTGTAAATCGAAATCTTGATTTATGGTCAATTGAGGAACGCTGACTCCTTGGCTTCCTTTAAAAGTAATCTGACAAAACCTACAAAGGGTTATAACCACTACTTTCCCTACTAACTATATGTTTGATTTTGTCTTAAATTACATAGAATTGTGTTTACTGATGTGGAGATTTGACTAGTTTACTGTACCGTGTTGTTTTTGAGACATATCCTTTCACTGTTACACACTTTGTGTCTATTTGTTGCAACGTAATATCAGTGGTAATGAGAAAACATTATTTGTAAAAGCACATCAGTGGCTCGTAACGTATACTGTACACCTGCAAACACTTGTGGAGGTCCCATATTGACACCTCTTTTGGAAATTGTTAATAATGATGATGAAGTTGTTGTGCAGTATTAGCCTTGTCTAGCTACATTATTGTAAATGAATACGTGTAGAATAAGACGGTAACGTACCGGTACAATATCTGCCGCTGTTTCTCCTGTCATAACGATTGTTCAACGCGCAGACAAGCAACACCAGGCATCTGATCTGTGTGTTGGCAGAAACGCAGTTTCTTCCTATTTTCAACTAACCATGGGTAGATAATAAAATAAGTTGTATTGTTTATTTGCTCATTACGTGTACCTTTGTGTGTGAAATGATCTGTGGGTTGGGCGCGTGTTCATAACCATGGTAGAAGTGACTGTCCACACTCACAGGTACAACCGTTGTTATTCACGATACACATTTGAATAGATGCAACATAAAGGCTGTTTTGTCATCAATCTGGCTGCTGCATAGGTTAATTGGCATGTGGACTAAATTGTCACTGGTGCCCTGTATTGGACCGGCGTCCCATCCTGGGTATATCCATTCCTTGAGCCCTGTGTCTGCCGGGATAGGCTCCAACTGACCGCGACCCTGTTCAGGATTAAGCAATTTCTGACAATGAATGGATGGATGGGTTCGTCATGCTTCTATTGTCCAGTGCAGCGCTAACTTTCTAGCACTTGTTTCTGTCTGTCCACCAAATAGTGCCCTTTTCACATCAACGCTGTTTCAGTGTTTAAGTGCCTAATAAATGCTCATCATGAACCTTATAGTCTTATGCATAATGCAAGTTAAATTAACAGCATAGCACTGTGCAGGCCATTTACTTTTGTGGCAGGGCAAAAATGAAATGTACAGCGTATATACAGAATAAACCGTATAAACATCATGCGTTTGTTAAAGTTGCGGATAGACATATGTAGGCATAGGTGTGGATTATCTCTTTTTAGCATTAACACGATTGTTGCCTGTCTCATTATAATTATACATTTCCCTGCCTGGCCTGCCTTCTGTATGCAGTTATATGACTAAACTTAGCCAACGGGACCCTTGCATTTGACCCTATATAAAATCAAGTCGCATTGTGTTGCCTCGAACGCACTCGCCCGAGCATTCAATCACTGACAGCGAGAGTCAATCCCTGCAATCTGGATTTCGATTGTGTCTGTGGATTGCGAGTCTAGAAAGTGGCAGCATTTAGATAACATGCGGCTTTGTACTTTGGAGACTACGTAAACTGAACGCTTGTAAAAGTCAGAGACGTCATACTCAAACGACCGTGGATCGATGGCCCATATACTGTTTATAACTTTTAGGCAGCGGAGAGAATTCCACATTTTCAAATTGATATTACAGGAGTGAGTGATTACACAATAATGACCGCACATGACTTACCACTACATGGTACTGATTTTATGACCCCATAGTGATGATGGGCTGAGTTGACTTCCTACCATATGGACGTTATTCCGAGTACAGTGATAGGTGCATATGTTGGGTATTATGAATAACACCGAGTAAGCAAAAGTAGTGCACGCTTAATGTTACTATAGAGTATAGACTAAAGTATGTAAAACATGAAAATCACACGTATATCGTAGGTGTGGTTGAAAGTAATAATCGGAGTATATCCTCCTGTCAGTTGACAAATCAAGGTAGAAGCGTTCACGTCGCGATCCCTGTC
>JAZEWU010000011.1:6774382-6786586 GCA_036362915.1 Geotria australis | reverse complement strand
ATGGTGAAGGAGGAGGGTGCAATTTTCCGCCTAAATCGCCAAACGGAAAATTGCGTGATATTCATTTTTTGGGTGGATGTGCACGTGTAGAGTATATATTGGGCGACCCGACTGCTTGTCTCGTGCAGTTGTGGTAGTGTCGTTTGAACACGGAGTGAGTGAGCGAGCTATGGGTAGGACTGGGTCTTGGGCTATAGCACAGAAAAGTTAGCAACAAGTTGTATAGGCTCACTCAAGTCTGCAGATCTCACGAAAAAAACGGTCTCAACGTCTTTGTATCTTCACTACCAGTACATTTTTCAAGGTACCAACCGTGTATTACAGATGTCTGTGTTTTTTATTGTTATGATTTAATGTTTTATGGTCGTATGAATCCGTTTGAGATGCTGCATTGGCTGTAAAGAAATATCTACGGTGGACAAATGGATGTCCTACTATTTTGATCAAATATACATTTTAATGCATAATCCGCTATTATATTAACTTTTTTTGTTACTTTCACCATATCCGAATTCCTATATCGCAGGGCCAACCAAATACGCTTGTTATTTATTAAAGCTGTCAGTGCGACAGGATAGGCGATGTCAGCAAAAACTAATGCTCTTGTTTCTGACTAAATGCGTTGAATATTGTATGCATATAAATATACTGTTTGCCACAAACTCATAGCAGAGATACGTATTTAAAACGTTTGCTTCACAACCTTTAATACTGCAATGGTATATGCTAAAGGGTGATTTTATCGCTAAATGTCATGATGTATATGGTAACAGATGAGATGCTGCACTTTATACAAATTCAGGCAAATCAACTGAAATAGCTGTTTCAGGGCATCTCATAATTCAGGTACCCGCCTGAAAATTCATCAAAATTGGCTGAAAATTGAATGTGGACTGCCTAGAAATTCTAGACATGTGCGTTATTCTTTCAGTGGTCTCTGAGCTCCCTGGACAAAGTTACCATAATGGTTCGCTGTGGTTCTAACCAGGTAAGGGTCTGCACAGCACTCAAGGTTGGAAGCGACTGGGATTAGCTTACAAAAACAATTGTTGTTTTTCAAGTATAAAACTATCCTAATATTTGTATATTAACATATCCATCCATTTTAGGATGTGCAGAAAGTTCTGCATTTGTATTAACGGTACAGTTCAGTGGTTATGAAAATGTGGCTGCAAATTTAGTGTTGCATCCCATAATTGTCATGAATATCCTGGAAACCTCATTGAAAACTATTATTTATAGAATTTCCACAGGTAGGGTAGCAGAGTGGTGCAGTGGTAACACTTGTGTATTGTCGAAAGATGTTCATGGGTTTGACTCCAAACTGTGTTACTGCGTAGGGTTTTCTGGCTTCCCATAGATACAAATACACAGAGTGTAGCTGGCATTGGTCAAACATCTCAATGCTCAATTGGGATTACACATAGCAACATTACGCCTACTGCGAAAACTTGGCAGGACCCTCCTGAAAAGTCGTGAGACTCAGTGATGCTTTCCTCGATAGTTAAAGGGCATTACTATTATTTAGTTTGAGACTTAAAATACCTCATATTTTGATAAATGTTCTTGTTAAAGATACAGAAAAGCATTAAAACTTCGTTATAAATGTAAAATTATTATTATTATCAGGGTGTAAGTTCAAAGTCTTTTTTTAATGAATGCTAAGGTAACGACATTAAATACATGCGTGCCATACGTTTATTAACAAAAAACGTAAAATTTTAGCAATAAATTGCTAAAAAAGTCATCCACTAAATGAGTATGCATTGGCATACTCGTTTGAAATGCCTGTTGATTAATTGTAAAAAAAAACCCATTGTTTACATTTCACGAGTTACCGTGAATGTTGTCAGACGTTGGATGCCTGATTAACTAACGTGTTGAACTCGTTCGCAGATGCAGTGCAGCCCTAGGCTATTAACGTGCCTCGCTCTCCTGGTGCTGGCAGCAATCGCAGAATCTCACGGCATGGTTCTGACGGTAATTGAGAACTCTTGGTCCCCGCACTGTACAGAGACACGGACACAAAACATGCCACTGATCTGCGTAGCCAAGAAGCTAACTTCGACCACTAGACTCAAACAGAGGTGTACTAACAACTAACAACCAACTCTGCATATCTCCATATATGCAGAAACATTTTTAGTTCTGCCTATTGAGGTCAGAATAGCGAATGGGGATATGTCATAATCGCGTATTTCCAGTGGTTGGAATGGGCTCATATACCGCACAGTGGCGCGGTGAGTAGCGCTGCCGCCTCACAGCAAGAAGGACCCAGGTTTGAATCCTGACTTGGGTGCTTTCTCTGTGGAGTTTGCATGTTATCCCCGTGTCTGCGTGGGTTTTATCTACGTACTCCGGTTTCCTCCCACAGTCCAATGATATGCTGCCTAGGCGAATTGCCCCGGTGCCCTGTAATGGACTGGCGTCCCATCATGGGTATATCTCTGCCTTGCGCCCTGTATCTCTGGCTCACCGCAACCCTTTACAGGATTAAGCTGTTTCTGACAATGAATGAATGAATGGTTACTAGCAGCACTTGTTGAATATACTTGCAAAATAAAAATTGTTTCCTCTGATATCTCTATAATTTTTGTATTTCGATTTTTTTTTTCCCCATCAGGAAAAGGAGAAGAGAGGATGGACACTGAACAGTGCCGGATATCTGCTGGGTCCCAGTGAGTAGCATGCGTTCAACTGATGAGATCTCATTTTCAAACAAATTGAAAAGTAGCTAATTAATTCGAAATCATGCACACCCTCATGTCCGGTTAACTCCTTATTCACTCAAATAACATTGTCCTCAGCAGTTGACTACAAGAAAGTAACATTATCGTGGACCTTTATCCAGGCGCGTCGCAGCCGCGGGTGTTGCAAGAAAAAGTGGGAGGGATGGAATCATGTTTCTGTGAAAGTGCGGGTGTCGCAACATATGATATGAGACTACCTCAGGAAAAAGTGGGGGGGATGGAATAATGTTTCTGTGAAAGTGCGGGTGTCGCAACACCCGCAACACCCGCAGCTGCGACGCGCCTGCCTTTATCTCATCCATAGTTCACAAACGTGCCAATAAGGACGGGGGCTGAATATTGCCGATAGAAAGTTAAATAAATGCCTCGAATGCCATGTGAATGTCACGTCGATGCCTCTGTCAGGTTCCCCCCCCCCGCCCCCCGTGGTCGCACACAGCCTAAGCATGGTTGCGCTCCTTATGATGATACGGAACACAAGGTATGTGTGTATCTGCAGCAGCTATGGACCAGCACCGAACTCTGAACAGTTTGACTGGCAAGCGCGCGGCCTTTGAGGAAACCTTCAACACATTCGGTAAATATGTCCATCAGTCGCGGCCGCGTCAAAATCTGCCTCCATCTCGGTGGGGAATTCAATCGTGGTAATAAATGCGCGCACAGGAGCGCGTCAGTGTTTACATTCGCGTGCAAACGTTTTGACGAACGCGCGTTAATTGCACCGCTACGCAGCATGTTACGATTTTTTGGGAATTCAACATTTTTTTTGAAAGTATTGTATTGCCAATTTTGCCCCCAAAACGATTTAGAGTATGGCAGTGGTGTTAATAAACCGGGTGGGGAGTTTCGTCGTGTTTGGTGTGGAGGACACGGAAAATATCCCAGAATGAGTGGCCTATCACCCTCCACAGTCATACATTACACATGAAACACGTGTGGTGACCAACAGTTGCTAACGTTAAAATAAACATCGTGAGTTGTGGACGGTCATTCACAAGGGTGTGTAGTGGGTCCTTGATTGAACACCAAAGTTTGAAAATAACATGCAACAAAACAATACATTTTAACATCTCCTTGTCACGAGACATTCAAACCTTTGCGAAATCCATCATTAATCTCATTAGGATCTCATCTGGTTATATCAAGGAAGTTCAGGCGGATATGATTTTCTCTACATATAATGAGATGGAGCAAGAAGGCAGGTCCATTCATTGGTCGCTAATGCTAGGTTTCTACAACTGTCGTAAGTTGGTCCCGAGCCGAACTGGGACATTCCACACGTAGGCAGCACGGTTCGTTTCTTGTACCCACCTGGAGCGGTGCGTTTTGCATCAATACAATGCATACGTTTTATATTACATTATTTAAACAGTATTTTATCAATACATTCCGTACTAATAATAATAATAATAAACGCAATCATTTTGTACGGGTGTATTTTTATCCACGGGGCATTGAGCTACTCATAAGATAGTTAATGATAGATTCCTGAGTTTTTGTCAATCCACGGCTAAATCTCCCCGTCCCACGCCATGTCGGGGGTGGGGGATGTTTAAACGATTGTATTGATGTAGGTTTTTACGGCTCGATGTATGAGAATTAATTACAATAATAATTACAATTTGTAACACACGCGTGTTCATTCAATGTCGAAGGTATTCGTTGGAAGAGAGAACAACTCAGAGGCGCGAAGAAACCGCAGAGAGGCGGAAGGCAGCCACGCGGTTAGCCAGCGCCAACATTTATTCTAGACACTGTGTCCTATACATTATGATGTTATCGGCCAATTTATTGATGAGTGTTTTTTTTTAATAAGCAGCTTTTAAGACCTGTGCCTTTTGCAACTGAGAGAGGAGCAACGGCCAACATGGCTATCCTGAAAGAGCAGCTGTTTGACCATTCCTCGCTCATCCTTGACCAGTGCAGGTTGCTGAAGGGGTTTGGGGCCCAGGATCAGTTCAGATGCCACTTTCCCCGTAATCCTAGGTTGTGGCCGGAAAACTAACCCAAGCTGCGGTGGTCAGCACACTGCTACCACCCGATCGCCACTGCAGTCGTCACATGTGGATGCAAGCCCACGTGGATTCATACTCTAATAGTGAATATGATAGCCTCTGAATAATTTAAGGTAATAACGAGCTGGTAACTGCCCTAGAATCATCCACCCGTGTATTATACAAGCGAACGAAGGCCAAGATTCCGCCTTACGCTAATGCCACTGCTGGTGGATTGGCCTTCGCTAGGGAACCCATCTAGAGGGTATTTATACCTACTCTTCCACGTTGACCAGACGTCAATCCGCAACACCCATTCTGTAACCCGTTTACACCGCTGGGTGGGCAGAGGCGAGGGGATGTCATACATGTGCACCACTGTTTTGACTGCCGCGCCGGGAGAATGAACCGGCGATCCCTGGTACGCAAGTCCAGCGAGCAAAGCAATGCGCCTTTGTGGCGGCATCGTAATCCAAGTATGGATAACAATAAAGTTATGTTGCTTGTTTGCTCGTTACAGGACAAAAGCCATTGCGGGTTTCAGCAGAAGATGTTCTGCGTGCCATCATCGACTACCTTAATTACATGCACATGAAAGGTAAGTGCATCCATGCTCACCTCTAGCTGTTGCTTTTTATCTTCAATTAAAGCCCTGTGTCATCAACGTCATTTTACCGATGGAATGTTCTTTCAGCAGTGTGCTTTGGCCGCCGTCTGGATTTGTATCCTCCCCTGTTACGGCGCTAAGCAAATGCCCACATTCGTTTACATGAATGGTAAACCTGAAAGTTTATAATCCCATTTCATAACAAGGATGTCTTACATTTATATAGAAGCGCCTTTCACCCGGTGGTCCCAAGGCGCTGCAGGAAACCGCATAGAGGTGGGGGTGAAGGCACCTTTATGTACCGTTATGTATTATGATGCTATTGGTCAATTAATTCTATTTTTAGCGGGTTTTTTTACCCCGTGGTGGAAGGAAACCCACGCGGAACAGGGGGAGAATGGACAAACTTCGCACAGAAAGGTGCCCGAGGTGGGACTCAAACTACCTCGGACAGGACCTTCTTTCTGTGAGGCGCAGATGGTTGCACTGCGCCACTCTAGCACCCTAATACATGTATCACCCCAGTGTTGAGCAAGCTATGGGTTGTGTTTATAAATGTACAGAAATACTGTATAGCTGTATGGAGGTATTGCTGTGGCTCAGAGGTCAGAGTAACCAAGGCAGCACCGTTGACATCCTGGGCCTAATACCAGGGTTCTAATAATAATAATCAATAATAATTTTACATTTATAACGTGCACATACTGATTCACCGTCGAAGGTACTCATTCGACAAAAGAACGACTCAGAGGTGCGAGGAAAGCATAGAGGCGGAGGAGGCAGCCAGGCGGGTTGCTGGCGCCATATTGCCACACACTGCTTCCTATATATTATCATGTTATCGCTCAATTAATTAATGAGTATTTTTTTATGAGTAAGCTAGGTACTCAGGTTTTAGCCAGGTGATGGTCTCACCCTGGTTACCAATAACCTCATTCCAGCTTTGTGAATTTAAAATATTGCTTTGAATGATGATGGGAGGGCGAGCAAAATAATAGTAGAGTGTGTGTGTGGAAAAGTAAAAATATATCCAACACGTTGGTTTTTGCGACCAATATTATTGATCCAGTATCTGAAACTGTTGCAAGGCTTGGTTGCTCATTCAACACATACAAGTGTCTTGGTCCACACATGTCATATGTAAACGGTGGTGTGACGATAATCCTGTAGGCGCCGTGTTTGCAAAATTCACAACCGCCCCCTGCCCCCATTTCCACCTCGGTTCAGATCACTCGAGTGTTGTTGTTGCTTTTGTTGTTTGTGTCCTTGCGATGTGCACTTTAGAAGCAAGAGGACTGAGCACCATGCCCGAAGACTTGTTTGAAGACGTCCCGCGGCAGCCCTGATTCCCAAAAGCCTGAGTTCGTCCCATCTAAGCACCGAGACTTGTGTAAAATAAGCTAAAGACTTATATATGGGCCAGCGTATTATTAAGTGTGTCTCATTATCCTAGCTGCCGTTTGTGCTCTCAAAAAAATGCATACTTCTTACCATTGCAGTTTCGTCTATGTGTCGTGTTCCAGATGTATTCAGTTGGACGCAGGTGTCTTTCTCGCTGAGCACGATATTATGAAGCTTAGCACAGCACGATCTCATGTAAGAATGCACGTCCAAGTAAACATGTAGTTGTGGAGTTTAACCGCGGTGCTGTCGGTTGTCATTTGTTGTTTCACTTGCGTCGCGTTTGTGGTCAACTTACCCCGGTAGGAGCGCTGCATTCTGTAGTGGGTGGTTGAAACGTGTTGTTTTTGTTACCGGTTTAAACGGCCGGCCGCTATCCAGGTTGACCCGGGTTGGCGGTTGCCCTCCAATAATAATTTTACATTTATTATGGGAGTAATGGAGCAGAATGTTACGGCCCGTTGCTCTTACTCATGCCAAGCCCCTTGAGTCGGAGGATTGTCGGATCGTTATTTGTCCGGAACCTCTCCCCAGACCTGTTTACCAAGGGAGAACTGAGCAGGAGTGCTAAACTCCAGACCTGTTCACCGAGGGAGACCCTAGCAGGAGTCCTAGACTCCAGACCTGTTCACCAAGGAAGACCCTAGCAGTAGTACTAGACTCCAGACCTGTTCACCAAGGAAGACCCTAGCAGGAGTGCTAGACTCCAGACCTGTTCACCAAGGAAGACCCTAGCAGGAGTGCTAGACTCCAGGTGACATAGCTCGGGGCTTCTTAGGAACACGCAAACCTCTCCACCAGCATCAGATTACGATCCATGGGGAGGCTGGTTGAAATGTGTTGGAAAAGGAGATTGACACACGCTCACTCACAGTTCTTGCTGCCATGCTACCATGGTCAACACACCGGACTTGCAATCCAGAGGTCGCCCGTTCACTCTCCCGGCGTGGTAGTTGATACAATGGTCAAGTTGTATTCAATCCTTTCCCCTCTGTCCGCCCAGCAGTATGAATGGGTGCACCGTATGTGGTTGCGTTTGGTGGGGTAAACCGTGGGTACTCCACCTCTTGAAAGACGTCTGATCAAGGTGAAAAAGGAGACATACTCTGCAGTGATGCTCACTGTGAACAGTAGACACGCGTCGAAAAATTCCATTGAACATATATACTGATGTAGGTTTTTGCAGCTCGATTCATGACGGTAGTTTTTCAAAGCCGTGCTTTCAGGATAGCCATGTCGAGCACTCCCCTTTCGCCTCCCACGTTGGAGGCATCAACGCCTTAAGATGCTTCCAACGCGGGAGGCGAAACGTCGTGAAGGAGAGAGGAGGAGTGTTCAACACGGCTAACTTGAAAGAACAGCTTTTATATTTGTATATGTAAGATATTTAAATTTATATGCGCACATTTACTAATCAATGGCATTGATGCAATAGTCACACTTCACGTAGCAAGGAAGAGCAGATGGTTATATTATATAAAAGTAAAGGAACATCTTCACTGCTTCGTAAAAGTCGACAAATGTTAGAGTTTGGAAATTATATTTAGTTTATTTTCGAGATGTAATATTTTGGGTGAACTTTCTGTTACTTAGGGAACAATTTGCACCTTAGTTAGCGTCAATATTGTTGACGCGGTCTCGGTAAGAGTTATAGAAATATCGTTCTGTATTGCGTATTGATCTGAGCTGGATATTTCACATTTCAATCAGGTGAGCAGCGTATAGCTCTAAAGCTAAGGAAATGAGATGAAGTCCTGAGTCAATAACATTTACCGGGAATTAATGTAAAAGGAAACCATGAAAAAATATATTTCACTAAAACAATTAGATGTTAAAGCATGCGGATATTGGTTTACATAGAGAGTTGATTTACAAATAACGTACAAAAATACGAATTTTAAATGTTTACTTTTGACATTGGCACTTGCCCTATAGCACATCTTCAATCAGTGTGCTGTATGAATGCAGTTCATATCTCAATTCAAAACTCCCGTCTACTTAATTCAAAGTTTCCAATGTGCTCAAGTCTTCACCGTCTAAACTTTTGTCTCCAACAATAACACGGTCAATACGTCTGCCTTTTCTCTTTGCTTTGCTGAAAAACCTGTTGCCTCAGATGTTTGCCCTACTATATATTTTTCTGTTGCAATGCAGTGTTAATGAAAATACATTTTTATCTGGCTGGGTGAGACAGCAGCCGAGTTTGTTGCTCACAAATGTTATGGATGTGAGTTCATAAAATGAGTACTATTTTGTGGGGAACTTCCATCCATTTTCTAAACCGCTTGTCCTGCTGAGGGTCGCGGTGGCAGCAGTCCAAGGAGAGTAGATCAGACATCCCTTTCTTCAGCAACAGATTCCAGCTCTTCCTGGGGGATTCCCAGGCGTTCCCAGGCCAGCCGAATGAACTTTACATTGGTTAATATATGGAAATACTAACACCCACCGCAGGAATGTGGAATGTGCAAAACTTGATCTGGTCGGTAAACGATAGCTGACTACCACTCTCCGCTTAATTGAGCGCGATAACGTTTTGGCTTTGACTTTTTAGTTCAATAAGCCTCGGTGACATTATGCGCATTTAAAAAAAGTACTTGTGTGTGTGTGTGTGTGCACTCTTGTCAACTTCCCTGAAATGTCAACGTGAACTTTTACAACAAACAGATAGCAGCACATCGAGTCCCGCCGAGCATACGGTCACCCCACGCGAGACATCTTTATTACTGAGATTGCGCCGCAAATAATCTGCATTGCGCACAGCGCTGACACACTTAGAGCGGTAGGACTTCTTACAGACAGCTTCACGACGCGTGCATGCAATTGCTTGGTTCGCTGGCGTACGGGTTACGGTGACAACATACTCATCTGCCGACCGCAGGCCAACCCCAGTGAATTTGAGAAACAAACCGGCGATTTTTAACTCCCATTCACCGCGTACCGATTTTCAGTGGCGCTCACGCGGGGCTTCGGACATGTTTTGAAAAATATATTGTTTGATACATATTTTACCATGGAATGAATTATGCGTTTAAAACTCAGCGACCTACCACTCGAATCGGTCAGGTTGGCAGCTATGACAGTTGTTAACTGTCTGGACAATGGGGATATGTGAACTGTTACGATGGAAAGCTATTTACATGTCGTATTTACACACGCATTTACTCATTAGACATTATTTCAGAGCGTCTACTTGTGTATTCTGGAGGGTTTCGCTTGGCATTGTTGTTCTGTCACATGGGACATAGAGGCATATTCAAACGGTATCCTGTACGACCAAGGTAGCCTATATCAAACTGTAAAATAGTTTGGCATGAATGCATTTATATTTCACATTCGATTTTCAAATTAGTTTTCATGATACTCACAGTTCCAGCTGTCAAATTAAACTTTTTCCCAAATGTTTTTATTGTTTTACGGTGTTAATCATAAAAACATAAAATTCCCTGTAAAGCCTCACGAACAGCTCAAAACTATAGAAGAGCGTTTGCTAATTGAAATGAGAGTATATCATTTTCACCTAAATACTTAACCTCCTTTCCCAACACATGTGTCTATAATACTGTTCCAGGAATTATTTTGGTAGCCCATATCTTTTTCACCTTTTGTCCTCGTGATGCTTATAAATCTGTTTATAGGATGCTAGGAATATAGAATACAATACTCTGCGATTATTACGATTGAGCATACCTTGTGCTCCCGTGGCAATGCCTTGAATCCAGGCTAGCAGCATTCCAGAAAATATCAAATGAGAAATGAAGTCCTGGATGTTTTTACTTTATTGGTAACATTATTGTGAATAATGAAAATATGTTTTCAAGGAATACCTGACACTCATTTCAAGACCTATTTTATAGAGCAGCCCATGCTGGGTTGTTTGACACATTTATTTTAAACAAAATGTTGCAGGCACGAGGAAATCAGAATACCCGAGAAAATCCATGCATACAGGAGGATAACACTCAAAGGTCCACACAGATGGGGTGATATCTTCTGATATATTCTCGCCCACCAGAAGCTCATAATATTTGGCAACTTCAAAACATTCACAAGCAAGGTAGTGGTGGCTATGCATGCCTATCACTCCATACTGTGGAGGTGAGGATTGGTGAATCACACACACGTTGCAAAACTCCCTTCCCGTAGTTGTCAAGATGCCGTACACTGACTTTCCAGAAGACAGTACAGCAAACGTATGGGGCTCAGACCTGTTTAACCTGTCTGAGATGGAGTGTATCCCCCTCGCACGTGTGAGCGTTATACAGTTGCTCTGGTTTCCTCGCACATGTAATCACTCATTAATTGTCCGATAACACCTGGATATATGAAAGACCACAGAGCTTGAACACCTGGCTATGGTTCCTCACGCCTCTCTTCGAGCGTGAGCGAATACTGTGCGGCAGGGCGTTACAAATCGAAATTATAATTATCATTGATTAGCCTTTAAAGTTCAGGTGTAACCCACCACGTCTGTAACACACACTTTACTCAATTATCGAAATTGACTTTCACGGTTGAGGCCACGAGAACCAAGGCCGAAAACCCCTCTCGGTCTCTCTAACACGAGACGCTTACCAGTCGCCGTACACTGGAGGAGAGGCATCGTGACCCAAACGGACAACATCCTTCCGAGGGGCTTCTCTCAACAGCCACAGGTCATCGCGCGCCGAGAGCCCCAAGACCCATTTGCATCAGGGAGGTGAAGGAGGGATAAAGGTGCGTGCGTGCGCTCCCGTATCCACCGTGTCCATGACCGCTGTCACATCATCATCATCACAACTGCAGCTTGTATTTGGTGATGATGATCCGGCAGCCGAGCTTGCCGGGTGCGCACGCCGCGGCACGCTTCTGCCCGGCGGGCGACTGCAGCCCGCTGCGGCGGCCGAAACGCAGCCCAAACGGGTTGTAGTTGAACTTGGTGGGGTTCTGCTCGACGCTCCGGGACAGCGCCTCCACGTCGTTGCGGCCGTGGGCCACGCTGAGCACGCTCAGGCACAGGCTCATCGTCTGCAGGTCCTGGCAGATGTCCCCGAGTCGGCGCAAGAGAGGCGAGTGAACGTCCTTGATTAACAGCTCCTCCGACGGCCCGGCGCGGCGCGTCGGCTTGGAGTCTGGCGGCAACGGGGTGGAGAGACGCGCGCGTTGTTTATTCATTCGTTCGTGCATTGTCAGAAACCGATTAATCCTGTACAGGGTCGCGGTGAGCCGAAGCCGATCCAGGCAGACACAGGGCGCAAGGCAGACACAGGGCGCAAGGCAGGGGTATAACCACAATGGGACGCCAGTCCATCCACAGGGCACCGGGGGCAATTTAGTCAGCAGGCCAATTAACCTATTCAGCAGCATAGATAGATCCATCCATCCGTGAGGGTTGCCCGCGAGGAGAGCGCTTCGCCCCCCACCCCCCGGAAACACACCCGTTTCATGTGGGCGGTGCCGCCGGCTCTCGTTGACA
>JAZEWU010000011.1:6763127-6774135 GCA_036362915.1 Geotria australis | reverse complement strand
CGCTGCCTTGCGCCCTTTGCTTGCCGGGATAGGCTCCGGCTCACCGCGACCCTGTATAGGATTAAGCGGTTTCTGAAAATGAATGAATGAATGAAATACCCAGTGAGTTGTGCAAATTATTTACGGGACTCCTGCGACACAACAAACTTGCGAATTGCTGTGAGAGGAAACCGGAGTGCCCGTCGAAAACCCACGCGGGTCATGGGGGAGAACATGCAAACTCCACACAGAAAGGCACCCGAGCCGGGATTCGAACCCGGGTCCTTCTTGCTGTAGAGGCGGCAGCGCTACTCTACTTTTGTAACGCGCGCATTCTCTCCGGGCGCTATCTTTGGCAGATCTCGATTGCGCTGAAAGGAGTTCGATTCTCTCCACGTGGATTTCACCGCCCAAGGGTAGATTCACGGCTCGCTAAGCTCCCTCCTTATCCTCCGATCCGTAACACCGGACGCCACGCTCTAGTTATTGAGCCATTACCAAGGGGCAAGCACAGCCGAGGTGGGGTTGCCCTGCCTTCCCACATACTCTTAATGGTTAGATGCCACTGTCACCGGATTTATTGGGGATCAAGGTAGAAGCGTTCACGTCGCAATGCCTGTCAAGTAATACTTGGTATTACCTGCAAATTCTACCAAACACTTCGAAGCGGAGCTGAAAGACAACGATGTCCAGAAGCTCAACAGATGCCAGAAGCCCCTCAGTCTAGAGCAAGAAGAGAGGCCAATGCCCGCCGCCTTTAAGGCCAGCACTGACTATTTATATCTCTAAATGTTGAAGCGCTGTCTGCAACTAAAGAAGAACTTGTTGTAATGGGAAACTGTCATTTCACCATCACGCTTCGAAGAATCGAATCGAATTCGAACCGGATTTATTCTAACAGTCTTTTGTCAGTCCACTGCTGGATGAAGGCATCTCTGCGCCATGTCGGTCGCGGAGGTTGTTTGACCATACTTCACCATGCTGGCTGGTGCGGGTTGGTTCACGTATCACTCGTCACTCGTATTCTCGTTTGGATTAAAGTATTTCGTATGGAAAGCACTCCCTTGAAACAGAAGATTCTTTGCAAGGGTGCCCAAAGCGTAAAGTGATGCTATACCGTAGCTGAATATAGAAATGAGGCCACCGCTGGGTTCATAATGCAATGTGCTAATCACTGCGCCACCGCTCCCCTCCCGACTACGTGCCACAAAAACGGTTGCTAAATCTCTCGGTGGGTGGCACGGTGGCACAGTCAGTAGCGCTGAAGGCTCACAGCAAGAAAACATGGGTTCTATCCCCGGCGCGGGTGCTTTCCTGTGTGGAGTTCGCACGTTCTCCCCTCGTCCGCGTGAGTTGTTAAAAGTTACTCCGGTTTCCTTCCCACACTCTAGGCGCAAACAAAAACCTGCTGACTAAATTGCCTTTGGTGCCCTGCGATGGACTGGCGTCCCATCCTGGGTATAGCCTTTCAGTTGAACTGTTTGATGCTGTTGACATGCCGTTCTCTCCACGGCTCGGATAAAAAAAAAACCCTCACATTTTCTTTTGCTGATTTTCCGTTCTCTGTCGTTGTTGGCGTGCCGTTCTCTCCGCATCCCTGTGCAGCGCTTTGTTACCCTTGGATGAAAGGCGCTCTATATATGCTATTATTATTATTACGCCCCACCCATGTCTGCCTTCTTCTTCTTTGCGATTCTTCGAAGCACGATGGCTAGCTTCTGGACATGGTCGTCTTTCAGCTTGGCTTCGAAGTGTTTGGTAGAATTCGCAGGCAATACCAAGTACTACCTGACAGGGATCGCGACGTGAACGCTTCTACCTTGCCATGTCTGCCGATATCGGCTTACGGACTCAGAGGACTACTGGACGGGCAGCGATGGTGAATGTTGGAACAAATCTGTGGGGCACGTCGCCTCTCACGAGTTCACCTGGGCTGGCGCTCGGCGCGTCGCCGAAACGATCCGTCCGGACAACGACGGCTCCTCCCAGCACGCAGATCACGACGAGCAGTGCGGCGACTGAGCAGGCGGGAGTCATGTCCACCTGGAGTGACACGCGCAGCCACCAACCCCTCCCACATTGGGACGACCACCCAACATAATCCATCCAACCATTATCAGAAACCGCTTAATGCTGAAACAGAGCCTATCCCGGCCGACACAGGGCGCAAGGTTGGGCTATGGCCCAGGACGGGACGCCAGTCCATCACAGGGCACCCGGGGTAATTTAGTCCACAGGCCAATTCACTTATGCAGCAGCATGTCTTTGGACTGTGGGAGGAAACCGGAGTGCCCGGCGAAAACCCACGCGCACACGGGGAGAACATGGAAACTCCGCACAGAAAAGCTTGATGGTTATCAGCAGAGGCACCATCATCATCACCATCAGCATTAGTGTCAACATCATTATTGTCATCAGCAGCAACAGCATCATCGTCATCGTCGTTATTAGTATTATCAGAATCATAATTGGCATCATCATCATCGTTGTATTGATGTAGGTTTTCACGGCCTGATGTATGAGAACTGCTTCCCATAGATGTTCGTTCGGGATAGCCATGTCGAGTGTTCCTTCTCTCTGCTTCGCTACGTTTCCCCTCCAACGTGGCAGGCGAAACGTTTCGTCCTCAACGCGAGAGAAGAAACGTTGCGAAGGAGAGAGAAAACACTCGACACGGCAAACCCGAAAGAACAGCTTACGAAGAGCAATTCTCCATCATCATCATTTTCACCAGCAGAAGCAGCAAAAGCATCGTCATCGTTGGCAACTCATAAAAGGGACTCCAAGCAACAGTTACCAAGAGGTGTCCAGTGCCGACAAGTTTCCATACTTACAAACTTCTGCTCGCGTGTCGCCCTCTCTCTGTGCGTGACCCCGAGCGTGGGTCAGTTTACGCCGCGTGGCGCCTTCAGCACATTGGCCCGAACGCCGCGACTCACTCGCTCATCATCGCAGCCACCGGTGCGGCCCTTGCAACCTGCTTCACACGTCAGAGAGGACCCGACGCGAGACCACGCGCGGTTCC
Organism: Geotria australis; assembly: GCA_036362915.1. Lineage (NCBI taxonomy): Eukaryota > Metazoa > Chordata > Hyperoartia > Petromyzontiformes > Geotriidae > Geotria > Geotria australis. The sequence goes on along the minus strand of JAZEWU010000011.1, from coordinate 6,771,131 downwards.
ATCGGCGGCGGTTATAGTCACGGCACGACTGGCTGGCATACTTCTCCGCTTATTATATACGCACTGCGTATCAATATAACGCGCAACGTCGGGGTCTCATGAGTCACATGCTTGTGGCGTTGATTCCATTTGGAGGCCAACAAAGACATCCACGGGGCCACATTTTGTGGCAGGTGGTGTAGTGTCACGTTAACATAAAAGCTATTTTATTCTGGAAATAGTGAGGGAGGATTTCCATTAGAAAATCAATCTGGGCCCCGCGTCTTATTGAAACGTGTAAAATCCAGCACGTGTTCTCGGCCTCGCCTGCTATTGATTAAATTCCACCATCGACATCTGTTTTACGCATCCCTACCACCGACGTCTATCGGCCTCTTTCTTGATTCTATGTTTAATTTATGACGTAGATCTTCAATTACGGACGTATAAGCATCACGCCGGTGTATGCCCACACGCTTAGAAAAAGTTGTCTTTTATTCGATATGATTAGCTCAGAAGTGACAATAAATTAATTCGTTGCGGGGAATGTTATCTATTAGCTGTCTTCATCCGCGGCACTTAGACACCCTCAGTGCTTTGTGGTTCTTCGGTCTGAGTAGCTGTAACATAACCACCACCACATGCTGTTCAGTACTCCACATTTCAAGCGCAAACGGTAATACAGATTTACTACACATGTAGGTTTCACAGCTCGATTCATGATGCTTGTTTTTAAAGCTGTTCTTCCGGCATAGTCGTGTCGAGCGCTCTCCTTCTTTCCCTCGCGACGTTTCTCCTCCCACGTTGAAGGCGTCTTCAGATCCCCCTCCTATATATAAATACAGAGAAACCGTAAGACATCTGCAAAACCATTGCTCGAGGTGTCTGATAAAGTTGATTGTAAAAATGTGGTGATCCAAATTTGAGGGTGGTAGAGCAGCTCCGGGTTGAGCTAGGTGGACTGGTTTCACTCGGTGCAGGTTTAGCCCAACTTTCTGCATTGTTTTAAGGAGACTGGCCTTTAATAAATAAGCCAAAAAAAACCACACCCTGGTCCGTGTTTCCTTTAGAGCGGGGATCTAAAATGTTCTCCCCCGGAATTGTTTTAGTTTATGATAACGCATTTCCTTCATGTTTGCGTCTTCTGAGTTGTAACATAATTATCCAAATGTAAGACTCTAGAAGCCGACGTTCCCTCTTGGATGTTCACTCTGGGAACGGCAAGTCCCGTGCGTTCCCGCCCAATTCCACCCCTGATCTCACGATCCTAAATACACTGCCTTTGCTGCCCTGATTTGTGCAAAAAAAATGCCGTTATTGGAATGACGGCACGTTCCTGAGTCACACTACATTTATGCGTGTTTGTGACCGCGTGTGATTGGGGGTCAAGGTAGAAGCGTTCACGTCGCGATCCCTGTCAGGTAGTACTTGGTATTGCCTGCGAATTCTACCAAACACTTCGAAGCCAAGCTGAAAGACGACCATGTCCAGAAGCTAGCCATCGTGCTTCGAAGAATCGCAAAGAAGAAGAAGACCGCGTGTGATTCAAATGAATACGTTCATATTTATCTGACCTCTGTCTTCGTAATCCTTTTAATCCACCTTGTCCACCTCTCTTATGGCCAGACGTTCAGGCTACCCTAGATGCCCTCGACGAATACAATAAGGCTCAAATTGATCAGCTGGCAGAAAACAAAGCGTAATTGCGTGTTTTCGCGCAGGCGTGCAGACGCATTCACATCGGTGATGCGCGACAGAGCTAGAGAATCGCTCGGCTGCACGGTGAGAAATTAACAGGGAATACTGCTGCCCAGCGAGAGCGCAGGTCGTGTGTGGAGTGCTCCGTGTGTCGCCGTGTCACAGCAGACGCTCATTCATTCACCGCTCGCGTGGAGTTCGGGTGCTGATGACGCGAAGTGGTCATCTGTTCCTATTGTGTGTCAGCATCAGCAGCGACAGCATCATTACCACGAGTCAATCGTATCAATCTCGTTGCGATACGTGGGTGTCTCCTTTCATGTATCACGCGATATTATGTTTTTCATCGCGTAAGGGTACCTCACGTTTCGCTCTGATTCACAGATGTTTCCCATTAGATAATAATATAATGCACAGGCTTTTTTTTCAATCTACTGCTGGATGAAGGGCCCGATGCGTCGTAAGGTTATATGGGCTTTCGTCCATACTTTACCACGACGATTAGGGCGGGTTGATTAAGCTGGGGAGGGATTTAGGACCGGTTCATATATCACTTGCAAACTGTTTTTAGCCCTGGCCGGAAATCTAACTCAAATTGCTGGCATTATAGCGCAGTATGCCTAGATGGTAAAGGCAGGTGTGGTAAAAAAAAACCCACTGAAAATGTTTAATTTGTCCATTTGTTTAAATGTTAAACAAAATAATTAGACGCATAAATCAACACGTATATCCATCCATCCATTATCAGAAACCGCTTAATCCTGTACAGGGTCGCGGTGACGTATATTCGCACAGTTGTTTATTCCCAGAGTACTGCCATTTCCCGAAACGTCGTCTCTTATGGTTTTATTTCTACGTCAGGCGCCAACGGTGTTGTTGACGAATTTGTTGACTTTTGTTTGTGTGTGTTTGTGCACCGCTGCCAACGCAACAGCATCACCAATTGCTTTGTTGACTTGTTTGTTTCAAGCGGTGCTGGGTCACGAACATGAAACGACGTGCCACTCCGTGACAGTACATTTCCAAATGCATCAAAAGGTTTCAAATTGCAGCGTTTATTCGTGATATAATCCGAAGCAGGCAAAATCAACGTCAACACACGACAGCACACTTTAACAATAATAATAAGAAAATAATAACATACATGACGCAATACAGCTGATTAAGGGACAGTATTGCACAGACGTCTGATTGAAACCGCACCGAGTCGTATAAATGTATAGCCCAAATCACCATGGGTATGACATTGGAATATAGAGGGAAGTTGCCACGGTAAAATCTGTAGTGTTGAAAACCAGAATGTCGATAACAGAGGCCCGTGTTGCTACGCGTTAATCTGTCTACGGTTATGGAATTCTCTAATGTTGCCGGGTGAAATGTGCTACGTGCGCTACACAGGCAAACACGAGCACCCCCTCCCTCCTTGTTTGCTTGCAGCAACTATATGATGAACTGCACTGGCTTAGAAGTAGTATTTATTCTAAAACAACGTTGTTAAACAATCGTAAGCGTGTTCATACCGTGTGGAAATATACGGGAAACGTGCATTGCGTCTGCATTGCATCTAGAGATGTTGTTCTCTTTAGGTGCTTTATAAACTGACGTTATATTGTAATTTAATTAAGCGGGGAGATCCTTTTCTCAGGAGAGTCGCGTAAACCTTAAGAACAAATTGTGCCGATATTTACCCAAAGATTGAGCTAAAACTTACTAACTCCTATCCCAGGTTTATTTTTAATCGAATGGGAGTTACCAGACACCTTTGCCTACGATCATTAGCACCCAACACGTGACCCACTCTTCAGCCTGTGAATGGAAGCAACATCTATCAACAAAAGGAGACTCAACCTCGGCTTGTAAATCTCATGTACGTGACCCCTAAACTCAATTCACCCTCCCATACGAATCCGTGATAATAATGAATCTGGTCGAACACCCATTGGAGCGAGGCATGGGGGTGGTAGCGTGAAGGCGCCCCCTTCACGAGGAAAGCTTACGCACGATAGCATTGATCCATGACTGCCGGTGGACATCGGCTAGGTACTTGCTCTTCTGCCTTATCAGCGCATCCTCTGCCACGGTGGCCCTGCGTCGCGACTCCTCGGCACCACCACCAACAGCACCACCATCAACTCCACCATCAACACCAACACCACCACCACCATCAACGCCGCTACCAGCACCAGCAGCAATACGGCCACCGCGGCCGTTCAGCACCAAGGACAGCGACTCGTCATCGGGCCCGAGTGCGCGCTCCGTTCGCTCCCCAACGGAGCCCACGCCCTGGAGCAGCGCGCTGAGCCAGCTCTGGCGAGCCAGCTCCTGCAGCAGGCGGCCGCGCTTCTGCATCACGGCGTGGTCAGCCACGCTGCTCACCGAGCGAGCCACGCGCTGACTCGCAAGCTCGTCGGCGCCGGGACCGGAACTCAGCCGCAGCTCCTCCGAGAAACCGGAGCCTTGCGGAAAGCCCTGGCCCTCGGAGGACCAGGTGGCTTCGTCACCCGGCCGCACGAGCTGAAGCTGCTCCTGCTGCAGCAGATGCTCGTCCGTCCAGATTGGGTCCAGGAATCTGCCCGCGCTCGCCTCGTTCTCGGAGCCCCGTGACTCCTGGCTGTTGTGAATTAGAGAGGGATTCCGTTAAATATGTTTTTTTTTTTTTAAATGTGCGGTTTTTTTTACAAACATTCCTTAAAAGTTATATTAACATTTTCGCTATAGGCGACGTGTCATGAGACGATTACGACTGAAGTTTAGCAGCGAGCAGCACACTTCCCTTGTGGCAGTGAACGGCCCTAACAGTCGATGTCGTAACTACTTAATAGGGCATTCATGTCTACGAGCGGCAAGCCACGTATACTTCCAGTGAATTAGCTGACTTTTATGGGGAAAAATATTCTCACATGTGGAATCATCTGAAGTAAGTGGATTAAATAACTGGGAAAACTTCCCAATGCAGGACGCTGCTGAGAACAAACCAAACATCAGTTAGTCATGCTTTGCTGAATCCAAAGTAAATGGCATTTTAATGTACACAATGCATTATGACTACGTTCTCGTATATGTTGAGTGGCGTTTAAGGTAAAGTCGCAAGCGAATAACAGCGTGCGTCTCTGAAGATCCATGCTATTCGTTTTTGCATCACTTGAAACGCCATCATATCGAGCCTCGTCCCGACCGCTCCAGTGATTGAACTGCGCGATTGATTGCTTTCCACTGAACGTTTTATTCTTCGGCAACACACGGAGAGAATCTATAATCGCGAATCCATGTGCATTAGGGAGATAAAATGCATTGAGCTCTAGGTGTTGCAGGCTGTACCGCAGCCAGTGTGAGTAGATCCGGCCTCACTCGGTGATAAAGACGGTCTCTATATACATCTAGACACTTGCCTTTGTTATGGAAGCACATCAACAAAGTTGAACTCTGCACCAGACCCAAGTGGGCCTCCTTGAGGTGCAAAAGGTTGATAACCCCTGTCATAAAGAACATGTCCAGTAAATGACATGTTCTACATAAATACTATATCTGTACTTGTTTTGGAACGATGGCGCAGCGGTTAGCACACTAGGCTATCGATACGGCCACCTGAGTTCGATTGCCGGTCACGGCTGACATCTGTTAGCGAGTGATATCTGAACTTGTACATTGTGGTCCATATGTTCTGGGACCCCCCCCCCATTTAATTGACCACTTACTTTTTATTCATATTCGCATTCATTTCTGTTTTAAATAACCCTCACCTATTCATTTCAGATTGTTACAATTTAGACGCGTCAACTTGAGATCGCTTTCATTACATTACACACCCGCCGGTATACAGAAAAACCGTGTTAAGTTCTGGAGAATTAAATGGGGGGGGGGTCACAAGACATCTGGCCCACCCCGTACATGACGACAGCCAGAGAGGTGCCTTTGGGAGGCAACACAGCAAGTAGTTTCTCCGTCCTATCTATGCGGAATGTGTGCGCGCTAAGAGGGGTAGAGGGGGGGGTGTTGTATCTAAGACGAGTGAATATTGAGACGCGAGGATGGGCTGAGACTGACGGAGGCCACACTCACCTTTGCGGTGACGCGAGGCGGGGAATCAGAAAGGCGGCCACTCCGCCTGTGGACAAGTAACCCACAAGCACAAGCTTGAGCAGAAACACCTCGGGCGCCATGCCTAGACAGGAGAGACACGCGGAGACACACGACACACACGGTTAGACATAGAGACCCCCCGACCCCCTGCCTCCAGCCTTTCCTAGACCGGATAAGTGCTGTTAACGGGCACCTATTAATCGCCAGAGTGGTGCACGTGGGGCTGGACTTGGTTGCTGCAGACTTTGTCAACACAAGTGCGGCTGTTGTTTACACACCGCACTCGAAACTCAATAAATGGCCGAGTCGACCTAGGGGTGACCCGGAACTGGCTCCCATTAATGTTAGCCACGGCTGGGAATAGAACTTAAGTCACCAGCTTTGATTTTGCGGTGCTAACCACTGCAACAACGTAAACTCCGGCACACATTTCTGTTTCCCCGTTGTTGATTTGCCGTTCTCTCCACAGCTCGGATTATAAAAAAAAACCCCAAAAAAAGGAAATGGTTGCTAATTTTCCGTTCTATGTTGTTGTTGACATGTCGTTCTCTCCGCAGCCTTGTACAGCGCTTTGTGACCCTCGGGTGAAAGGCGCTCTATAAATGCTATCATTATTATTATTATTATTTTCGAGCCGAGGTTTTTAAACAACGTAACATAGATTACCACGCTCAAAGAGACAGCGTTGTGACACGTGGAGGAACGATTCAACTTGTGTGACGTATTTAAAAGTTTAGGTTATACTGAGAAAAAGACCCCGTCTCTGTGCAACATCACGGACCTTAAAGTGCTGGTGCACAGTTATAATTAAAGAGCAAAGCGCGAAGCAGTGATATCGCAATAGTCACCGACCAGTAATCTAGCTGCAGGTCGGGATATACGGCGTCGCACTTTCAAAACAGATATTTGTGATCAGACACTGGCGCGCTCCTCTATATATGTATCAGAGCAGGCACGGGGGCTCGTATTGCTAATCTGTGTGCGTTTATCCAGAGAGTATGTGTGTGTGTGTAAGGGGAGGGGGAGCTTTACGGCACCATCTCCGGCTGTTATTAAAGATTTATCAAAGCGCGAATAAACAACGAAAGCGGACTGTCAATGGTGTTTATATAATAGATGGGACCGAGTCTGAGTCATACAACTTTAATGATGCTGCCGGAGCAGTGAGTGGAGGGGTGGGGTGACTGAATCCGGCTCAAGGTCGTCAATTAGCGGCCGTCTCTTCTGTGACGCGGCCAAAGTCGGGGCATTACTTGTGAAAACACCTAAAGGTTACAGAAGGGTTTCCTCTGCCTTCCCGAGTGATTTCGATGAAGCCACGAGCACCTTTGCTCCTCTGAGCTTTTGTTCACGTGACGCGCGGCTCCCTTGGCAATTAACACGTTTCACCTGCCATTTGTGCCACGTAGAGAGGAAGAGAGAGGCAGAAAGAGTGACAGAGCGAGCGAGCGATAGAAAATGGAATAATGAACATAAAACAGCGAGGCTGTATATGGGTTTTTTAAAAATTTGAATGAGAGCTCCGTGTTCCCGAGAAACGAGGAAATTGACTTTGCAATTGATCTGCATAGTCCCCAAAGTGCTTCTCTTGAAACCTAATGGTTGATGATTTGCAGCAAAGGCATACGTTTGGGTGAAAAGGTTAAGGTTTTGTTCGGATAATGGATTTTTCTTTATATATTCATGCTTTTTGTATTCCTGTAATCGAACATTGGGAAAATCGCGTGAGTGCGGGTAACCTAACCGCGGTGGTTACTGAAAGTTATTCGGCGCGAAAACCATCAAATTAAAAGGTTTTGACACCAGCTTGGGGTAGTATTGCCGAAATTGCAACTTAATCATGAGAAGCAGCATAACAATCTGCGAGAAGAATAATCTTTTAATTCAGGGTATAGTTCCTGCTGTGACACACGGATCAAAACCATGGTCATTGACAAAGAGAATTGAACGAAATATTAAAAGTGCGGATAATAACAAGTTATTCAAACTATAGAGCGCCTTTCACCCAGATGCCCCAAAGCGCTGCAGGAAACCACAGAGATGTGGGGGGAGACAATCAGGCGCCCAGCCGGCGACAATCTGCCAGACTCCGCATCTCTATATCGTATGATGTTATTGGTCAATTAATTCACGAGTGTGTTTTAGTTGTGGGACGAAACGAACACACAGTCTCCACATAGAAAGGCTCCCGAGGAAGCAATCGAACTGCTTCTGGCAGGACTTTATTCGTGTGAGGCGGGATCTTCA
>JAZEWU010000011.1:6749608-6763060 GCA_036362915.1 Geotria australis | reverse complement strand
TCAGGTTGAACTGGAAACCGCTTGCGCGAAAGGCACACTTGGTACAGAGATGGCATCATAAATAATGACATACGTACAATACGTGCAAGCAAAAAAACAACTCCGCTGATAGTATATTTAGACGACACGAGATTGCTTTGATCAGAAATAAAGCGGACAAAAGTCTGTAGCAAAAAAACCCCCATGGTCATTTATACAATTACCATCAGCGCTACTGACATGATTTAAAACAGCGATGATGGTCACGGTCGCGTGAGACACGGCAGCTGTGAATGGAGTCCAACCAATCAGTATCAGCAGCGCAGACGTTCCCGCTTTTGTATCCGGCAATTAAGTACCGATGTAACTTCACGGCTCGATGCATCATCGAGCCTGATGACGTCTCCAACGTGGCAGGCGAGACGTCGCGAAGGAGCGAGAATGAACACTCGAGACGGCTATGCCGAAAGAGCCACTATGGAGAGTAATTCCCGTGTAATTATTTCATTACGATGCAGCCCTCCCATCTCTTCGCGGCTCCTCCAAGCGCAGGTGTGAGCACTCATTACGGCGAGACTCACATCTCGAACGAGATACGTCCCCCACGCCTCTCATCCCCCCCGACTAAACAGAGAAGACGCGCCTACAGCCACTGAAGAATAATGAGCCGTATTTATTTGAAGTTCCTGCTTTATTTTTCCCCCCAATTTTCATATCCCGAAGGTAGCGAGAAACTCACGGCGCGCCGTTATTAATTTCGAAAGCGCGCGAAGGGAAAAAAAAATGCCCAGGGTCACGGAGATGTAGCGCGCAGGAGCCCGAGTTTGAATCAACTTGAAAGCAAAATCACTCACTGCAGATGTACCCATCGCGTGCGAGCTGTGTGTGTATGTGTGTACAGGGTGCGTCGCGCTAATTAAAGCCGGTCTCACAACAACACTCGCGTGGGCTCCACTGCGCACATTAATGCACTTCTGAGTATTCCTTAGCGGTGTTCAAATATGCATGACCGGCCTATAAAGTTATAGATAGATAGATGTTTATTGAGAGGTAATTAAAAATCTGTGCACACCAACTCGACTTGCTGCGCTCGTTTCTCAATCACGCTCCGTCGGACTGTGCGTGATAGCAGCAGGCAAATGCGAACTTGTACAAATGTACGGTAGTAGTATTTGATAGCAAGAAGGACCCGGGTTCGAATCCCGGCTCGGGTGCCTTTCTATGTGGAGTTTGCACGTTCTCCCCATGTCCGCGTGGGTTTTCGCCGGGCACTCCGGTTTCCTCCCACAGTTCAAAGACATGCTGTTGCATAGGTTAATTGGCCTGCGGACTAAATTGGCCGCGGTGCCCTGTGATGGACTGGCGTCCCATCATGGGCATGACCCTGCCTTGCGCCCTGTGACTGCCGGGATAGGTTCAGGCTCACTGCGACCCTGTAGAAGATTAAACGGTTTCTGATAATGGGTGGATATGCATGGTTTCGGTAAAAAAAAATCTTTGAAAGAACTCTCTTTTAAAACCTGCTTAGAGCCGTTTATGAGTACTGTATAGCCACCATTCACAACCGGTGGGTCGCGACCCATCAGTGGGCTGCGAGCGCCACCTAGTGGTCCGTGGAGACAAAACCCAAGTGGGCCAAGTTGGCCTATACCGCATATCACATGTGTCATACAACAGACCGCGCGTATACTGTAGAAAGAGTACAAGTACATACACTCCCACTTTGATTGTGCACTCTTTATGAAAGTATCACACAGGTGACAAGACAAAGATCCCCCGTATAGCCTTAACAGACTGTTGGCTCAAGTGCCGTTAGCGAGCACCTACGAAGGTCGACACGGCACACGAGGGGGTGCGTGACCAGCCCCACGGCCGGCCGCCTTTGTCTCCCTAGTGGCAATGTTTACACACCGCGACCATTTGAGGCCGAGTCGACCTAGGGGAGGCCCCTGACGGGTTCAGAAAATCGTCACCGGTGTTGAGCGGGATTCGAACTCGGGTCGCCAGGTTTGAATCCCAGCGCGCTAACCACTGAGCCACCGCTCCCCACAGGTGACGGTGCTAATTACCGTCATCACACAGGTGTGCGCTGTGGCACAGGTGTGCGCTCACAGCGTCCCCGCACTACTCAACTCACGAGCGAGTTACGGCCGTGTGACGCTCGTCACGAGCAATTGCGAGCCTGGAGTTGATTAATGACTCATGTGCGTGGCCGTGTGTGTTTTCATCGCCGGCACCAACCACTCAGCCACCCACTCACGCTCTTGGTTATTGGCCAGGGCCGGCGAAAGGGGCCCCACGAATCGACAACACCGCCCCTTGCACGTTACGCTGTGGTGCCAACCGACAGTACTCGGCTCTCAGACCACTTGCAACTCTCTTCCACGCGCTCGCACGCGCTTGCGACCCACAAGAAAGTAAAGTTCCGATATATTTATCATTATCGTGCGCTCGGCAGGATTAAGAGTCGCTCTAAGTCTCTCTCTCCGAACCTCGGTGTTTGTTGCGGGAAGAGCGCAAACTTTCTGCGCCGCCGTTTCACGCCGGCGTTTCCGATCTCGCGGTGGCTTCTGTCGTTTAATTTTCTCTCCGCTTAGATCGCGTGTTTTCCGATCTGGGGATTCGTTGCCCGCAACGATGCCACTATCTCGCTCCATCTCCGTGACGTCAGTGGGCGAGTGGAGTCTCGATCAGAAGCCTCACGAAGGCGCCGTGCTCTTTGAAGTCGCCTGGGAGGTCACGAACAAAGGTAGGGGTGCCGCGCCTGGATGCCCCGAATGAGGAGCTTTGCGGCGGCGCGGCGTAATGAACGAGGATGCCAACACAACGAACCCACACGGGGTTGGACTCGTGGGCCACCCCGACACGGTGCCGTAGCTACCGAGCGTGCGGTTGTAACCACGGCCCACGGGCTGGATGAGCCTAGGTGCGCAGGGCCCATTGTCATCACACTTACGCTACTAGGGCCACAACCCGGCGTTCGGGCAATGCGTAGATTAAAGGTAGCAACGTGTGTTCTGGGCATTTTCTGCCCCGGGTCATATGAAGACCAGAGGATTTGTTTGTTGCCGGTAGATTGATCTTGACTGCATTTCTAATCTCTGTTTCATTTGCAGCAGAGAGAGGTAGATCGTACATTGTTTGTCCAGCTTCAGTCGTATTAAACGTTCCAACTAACCTTGGGCACCTTAGCGAAGATCTAGAAACGTTTTTGACGGCCTGGCAAAGTATAGCCGTAAAAACCGGTGTTGATGTTGTAAATAGGCTTTTCAAGTCAATACGATATTTGTTCCAGTTGCATGTGGGTAAGCGCAATGTATTACACAATGCAAGAGTTGACTCTCATTACTAGTGCACTCGTTTAACAGTGGCGGCTGAGTCCACATAACAAATATCTGCGGTCAGCTGGGTGAAGACAGACACGATACAATATCTAATCTCATTGTCAGAAACCGCTTAATCCTATACAGGGTTGCGGTGGGCCGGAGCCTATCCTGGCAGACACAGGGAGTAAAGCAGGGCTATACTCAGAATGTGACGCCATTTCATCACAGGGCACCGGGGGCAATTTAGTCAGCAGGCCAAGTAACCTACGTAACAGCATGTCTTTACCTCTCAATATTTACCAAAGAGTAGAGATGCACATTGTGTAATGCAGGTGGAGTACACTGCAGACACGCATCGTGTGAGAATTGGACTTAACATATTTTAATCAGCGGTAGTGGTTTATATTAGTGTGGGTATGAATGGAGGAGCGGTGGTGCTGCGGTTAGAGAACTCTGCTACGAGAGCACACGTCTGAGTTTGATTCTTGGCAATGGCGAATGGACCTGGGCGTCTGCATCTTTTCCCATCCTGCCCTGAGCAGCAGCGGGAACCCTGTGGTCTTGTGGGTAGCGGTGGCCACGTGGATTGTCAGACACACATGCTGTCATCAATATGTGCGGTCGGTTACTTTATTTGAATTCGTGAACGTACGTTAAAGCGCACAGGCAAGTTTGCAACAACTCGCATTTGTCATGTATGCTGTGTTGGAACAAATACATCACTTGTAGACTTTTTTTCGCGCAACGTGCTCAGACAAGTGTTGCGTTCTCAGAGGTACAGAATGATGGTCTGGATACGAAGATTGTAATGGCCAATAATTGAGGCACATTATCAAGTATACATATATGTTCTGTACCTCTGCAGGGACAGTTATCTTTAATGGGTACACTATAAATATTTCTCGTGTATTTCTGAAGAAACCTGTAATAATTTCGACGTAAATAATTCGTTTCTAAATATTTTTTCAGAGAAAATGTCAAGGTGCGCGTTATAAACGAACGCTTACAAAAGTACACAGAATGCACACGCGCTGCAGCGCGCATTCTCACAAAAACATGTTTTCACGGTCAACCAGGGGGCAAAATAAATTCTCTCTCGGTGCGCCGATTTCACCGAAATGCACACGCGCTTGCCGGCCTGGGTAAACAGATCGTGCGCCGCACATTGCTTATGCAAGAGCGGCCTTGCGGTGGTACACAGCCAGGCCCTTGCCCCGATGCGTGGTTGTGACCCAGTCTCCCGAGTTATTTATAGAGCTGCCGGGCAGCGCTAGACGCTCGCCTCGCTATAGGCCGTAAATGGAGCGTTTATCTCGGCACAAATTCGACGTTTGTGCCTTGACCTTCGCGACACGGCTCCCTCCTCTCGCCCTCGGCGTGGTCTCAATTCGGCCCAGCTTGGCCACCGTCTGTCGACTCTACACGATCAGCTCGTAACCGTGGCCAATAATCAAAGTGGCGTGTGCGAGCGTTCCCAACAGAGAGAGAGAGCTCGCTGCGTACACAGTTGGGTAATATTACACCGACACAATTTTGGCGCTTTTGCCTTCCAGTTTGTTACCGAACTGTCGAACTAGATCATTGTTTGTGCAGTCTGAAGCTAATTTCTCTGCACTCATAGAACCTGTAGTAGTGTAATGTGTTGTCAGCAACTTGCATGTTTGTTGTGTAGGAGGAGTCCCGTAAAGAGCTTGCAAGCTCACTGGGTATTTTTCTGCTGTAATAATAAACATCTATCTATTGTGAGGTTTTAATAATTAATACAATGTATTTAAGTGCGGATTCACGGCTCAGTGTATCAGAATTGCTCTTGAAAGCTGTGCTTTCCAGACAGCCGTGTTGAGCATCTCCTCCCGATGGCAGTGCAGCACGCTAATCACTGTGCCACCGCTACACCTGCCACATATATAATGACTGCCACATTCGGCGTGGTCCTTCATGCTGAAAGTAGACATTGTGTGGAAAAGCAAATTAATGTTCTTCACCAACCACAACGACAGCGGCTAAGGGGGAGGATGTTGATTCACGAGTCTGGGACAATAATTGGCAGCAGTGCAGCGGATCAATGGCTGCTTTGAAAGATATCCAAATGTGAAATGCAAATGTGAAAAGGACACGTCTTTCATATAATTAAAGAGCAATGTTCAGGTGACAAGTTGTCAAGGTAGTACACATATTTGCATGCAATCCAGTTTTGGGTTATTTTTGATGTGCTTTAAAAATCTACGTGCCTTGGTAAACTATTGAGGTTTCAGTTGTGCCGGCGTGTTTTTAATTAGCGTACAAGCTCGTTGCATATTGCATGAGCATATCCAGTGTCGGTTGTACTCCCAGTCGTGGGTGTTTTTCATCCTTCCAAATATAAAAATTTTCCTTGTTTAATACGAATATAGAATTTCATTCTTTATCTATTTCCAACACCACGTTTACTGAAACGTAAACAAATTGTCCAGTGATTTCTGAGGTCAAGTGTGCCGTCAAACTGTAATGTTCTTTTGAATGTTTTGAGGCCAACTGACCACTGGAGGAAAGTGCCATCCATTCCAGTTTGTGTGACTGTCATTCCACAGAAAGCCGCCTTGTGTGATGTAGGGTTTTATTTGCCATTGGTAATATTCATTGGGCAAAAATTGTTATTTTGATGGGGATGTTGTAACATTGTAGAAACCTGGTTAAAGCTAAAAAAAATATTTGAACAATACAAATTAAAAACCACTGTATATCAGCAAGTATCAAATGGCAAAGTCACACATCAACATGATACAACCATCACAAACTATACAATCTCATAGAACACATCAAATACTCGGTTTTCTTTACTTGGTTTGGCTACACACCCGTCAGCATCAGACATTCCCAGAAATGTCCTTAGTTGGCTTTTTAACGGTCGGGTTTATCGCCGAACAGGGGGTCAAGGTAGAAGCGTTCACGTTGCGATCCCTGTCAGGTGGTACTTGGTACTGCCTGCGAATTCTACCAAACACTTCGAGGCCGAGCTGAAAGACAACGATGTCCAGAGGCTGACCATCGTGCTTCGAAGAATCGCAAAGAAGAAGAAGATCGCCGAACACATACTGTACCTGTGGGGCGCTCGTATATTTTATCACTACAAGGGAATGCGATGCGATTATAGAATGTTGGCTATTGCCGCATTTTTAAAATCGTTAAAACGTTAAGAGCTTCAAACGTTTAGTGCACCTCCCCCAAAAGTCACTTTTAATACCACGGGGAAAAATATTTCTTCAATAAAGCTGATTTTATTTTTCCCTAAATGTTCGGTTATTGTAAAAACATCCCTCATGTACTAAGCTTATTTGTAATTCTCGTAAATATTGTATTTAATTTGCCTCCGTTCTAAAAAAAACTGTTTGCAGATAATAATAATAATAGAGTTTTATATAGCGCCTTTCACCCGAGGGTCACAAAGCGCTGCACAAGGGCCGCGAAGAGAACGGCATGTCAACAACGAAAGAAAAATACTAAGATATACATCTTAGTATTTTGCTGTTTTAAATATTTCTGTCTGATGTAGGTTTGTACGGCTCGATGTGTGCAACTTGCTTTCCAAAGCTGTTCTTACGGGACAGCCGTGTCTAGCGCTCCGTCTCTCCCCGTCGCAACGTTTTGCCTCCAATGTTGGAGGCGTCTTGAGGCATTCTGAGTGAAGTTGAATATGTTGTGCAATATATTTGCAATGTGCCGACTGTTTAATTTGTGTAAACATACCTAAACCTAAACAAACCTAGGGCTCTGAACATGGGGCTCTCACTTCTGAACGCAGTCCGCAGCAAAACAATGTACAGGCGGTCGGGAGTTAAACTTTTATAAAAAGCATTCCACCCAGCCTTACTCCCCCCATCTGCACAGTGTGAGACCGCTCCATGTATGAAATAGATCGACAGTAATCTACTTTGATTGTAATTGCAATTTGTACTTCCATTACATCAGTAATTGATATGTAAATTACACACCTCCAAAGCAATTGGCTATTTGTAGCTTCATTGAGCCCCACCTGTGCCTATATATCCACAAGAGTCACCTCCTAATGTCGACGCTCGTTTGCTTGGGTTTCTGTGTTCGACGCTCGTGCGCGTGTTTTTGTCACCGCTGGTCGTGGTGGCCTCTGTGGCTTGAAGGCCATGGTCTGCTAGAAGCTCCACCTCTGAGATGTTCGTATTACGTTGTGATTGTATACGTTGTTTGCGTTGGTTAGTTTGAGCGTCTGTTGTGTCGCAGGAATGCCGCATCCAGAGCTCCCTGGGTATTTTCGGCTTTACAGCGATAAATCCATTAAAAGAGGTCATTATAACATGGTTAATTATAACTGTACAGTAGTTAGAAAATTAATAATATAACATTATACTGCTACTAATAATAGTGCAGTATAATAGTAAAAATAATACCCTAAGCATGTGTAGAGACAATCTATGGTTCACAGGAGCCTTGGGAGTGCAGTGCAAGTGCTATATTTTTTATTATACAATATTTATTTGAAAAAAAATGTCTTCTACGTTAAAGAGGCTCCGTTAAAAAGATGTACTCCTGTAATAATAAACATCTATGTAAAGAATCTATCCACCGTCGTGCAATCCTCCCCATCCCTTGCTGCCCACTCCCCACAGTCGGCGGCATCTACACGGTGATCCAGAGCAAGGTGCGGCAGACGAGCGTGGAGTGGGGAGAAAACTACTACCTCATCGGCCCCTACTTCGAGCACAATGTCCGCACCGAGGTGGAGCTGGGCGTGCCGACTAACCCCGCCGTGTGCCAGGCCATCAGAGCCCTCGAGAAACGGGGCTGCAAGGTGCCGACGCCACACTCCACAAACCCCTGTCGTGCTGAGGTTGCAGGAATTTATTTGAGATCAGCTTTCCGGCATCGTGTATGTTATCGCAGTAATTCTGCACTGTTTCGATAAGAGATCAGTTTTGCATTAGAGCAGGGCTTCTCAACCTTTTGCACCTAAAGGCCCGCTTGGCCCACTTGGGTCTGGGCTCCACGGACCACTAGGCGGCGCTCGCAGCCAACTCATGTACAGGATTAAGCGGTTTCTGACAATGAATGAATACATTTAATGTTTGT
Source organism: Geotria australis (assembly GCA_036362915.1). Classification (NCBI taxonomy): domain Eukaryota; kingdom Metazoa; phylum Chordata; class Hyperoartia; order Petromyzontiformes; family Geotriidae; genus Geotria; species Geotria australis. The sequence continues at coordinate 6,754,673 of JAZEWU010000011.1, read as the reverse complement.
AGTTAATGCCGTATATGCAAAGGAGTTTAACGACATTTGTGAGCCACCAACCCTCACCGCCTCCACAGGGCTGGGTTAGAGGCCACGGGCACAGCCACCACCACCATACAGCCACCACCACTTATTTCATATTCCCGCAGATGACGGGGTTAAGTGCGGTCAGCGCTGTGCTGAATCGCATTCCGAGAGTGGCTGCGTTAAGAAACTTGCGTTGACCCCGAATATACACACACAGATCACTTTAACGAATTCTAGCCCTGGGCACGGCATGGCTTACTCACTCGGTTGGAACATACTGAGGTGCGTTTTATTGGCCGTTATGTGTTCTTTCACCTTGACGTTTAGAGAGCACAAAATCGCAGCGAAACTTGCGGCAGTGAGTGTGGATGCAGAAATATATAAGATAAATGCAATTTATAACCCACACATATTTGTTGAATTTTGAAGGTATTTATTCGATGAGAGAACGACTCGGGGGAGCGAGGAAACCACACTGAGGTGGGGAGGGCGGAAGGCAGCCACACAGTTAGCCGGTGCCAACATTTACCAGACACTAAGTCCTATATATCACGATGTTATCAGCCAATTAATTCATGAGTGGTTTTTAGTTGTAGGAGGAAACAGGAGAACCCGGAGGAAACCCATGCGTGAACAGGGGGAGAACACACTGCACGCAGAAAGGCACCCGAGGCAGGAATCAAACCGCCACAAGCATGACTTTCTTTCTGCGAGGCGCAGATGTCACCACTGCGCCACCCTGCAGCCCGTGCTCTTTGCCCAGTGCGAATTAAGCAAAACTGCTGTCGCAGCGACACGCAGACAACTAACCCACACTCTCTAAACAACAGACCTGTTTGTTGCTTTGTCCAATTCGGAGGAGCTGAAACAGCTTGCTTATATTAGTGGTGTTAGGAGCGAGCATCCAGTTATTTGTTAATCTGGCAGCTAAATTCCACGAGCTGCTGTTGAACTGTGGTGCAAAAAATTGACCAGAGTAGGGGAGGGATGAGATGGCTGTCGTAAAGCGGCACGACGATGAAGTCCGGTGAATTAAGGTCACGCGAATACGCCGCTCTTCCACCGTGCGCTCTCTGCTGAGACCAGCACTTTACGTACCAATGCATGTGTTAACAGCGGAGTTAGCGGCTGGTTATTGCATGTATGCTGTGTGTGTATATGTGGGGAGCAGTAGTGTAGTGGTTAGCGCGCCGCGCTATGAACCCGGCGGCCCGAGTTTTATTCCAATTCCAGTGATGATTTTTTTAAAACTGGTCTTGGACCTCCTCTAGGTGACTCGGTCTCAAATGAGTACCTGGTGTGGTATGTAAACATCACCATTAGGGAGACAAAGGCGGCCGGTCAGGCGTGGTGCTGCCCACCCGTCCCATCGTTGTGCCGTGCTGACCTTCACGGGTGCTACTTGCTCACAGCACTGGACTCTACAGTCTGGCAAAGCTATACGGGTGATCTTTGTCTTTATCTTTGGTGCCAAGGTGTACTTTGGCCGCTGGTTGACGGAAGGGGGACCCTCCGTGGTGCTGTTCGACATTGAGAGCGCCCGGCACCTCCTGGACCAGTGGAAGGGCGAGCTGTGGGAGGCGTCGAACATCGGCGTGCCGTGCCACGACCGCGAGGCCACGGAGGCCATCCTCTTCGGCTTCCTTACCGTGGCCTTCCTCGGAGAGGTGGGTGCGGTGGGTCCATCGGTGTCTGTGTTTCCAGGGCCTCCCAACCCCACCCTCGTGCAGAGTGGTGGTGGTGGTGCGTGCCTTGTAATAAAGCACGCTGGAGGCACGGGTCGGTGGATCACACAAATATCAAGATCTGTGTACGATTTGTACCGATGTAGGTTTTTACGGCTCGATGCGTGATAGTTGGTTCTCAAAGCTGTTCTTTCGGGACAGTCGTGTCGAGTGCTCTCTGTTGTATATCCTTCAATGTGGGAGGCGAAACGTCAGAAAGGGGATGGACGGGGCGCTCGACACGGCTAGCCCAAAAAGGACAGCTTTGAAAAGCAGCTATCATCTGTGTAAGATTCTCAACCTCCTGGGTTGGAAAGTGGCCAGTGTGTGTACAGGAGCTGTGAGATTACCAACAAGTCCTAAAATGACCTGCAAATTACTCACATAATCGGGATTATACACGGCAAGCATCGCCCCTTACCAGCAGACAAATGCCCCAGGTCTGGATTACAAATCAGACTACCTTGAACTCTTGACTTCCCAACTGGTCAAACAAAATGAACTTGACACTTGTATACAACTCACAGCAGCTGATCGGCTTGAGCTGTTTTACATTTTTGTTTAATAATAAGAATGGTGAATGAAATGCCGCTGAAATGCTATAGAACTGAAAACGAAACATTAACACGCATTTAAATAACACTTAATCTGAAAGACCCCAATATTGAAATCGTGATTTTTAAATGGAACAATTATACCGCAGCTCCGATCGTGGGTCAGGCTTCATAAATGATGTTGCCCGAGTGGCGAAACTAATTGCCGCTTGTTGTTACAGCAGGTGTAATGAGCTGTGCATTTCCTGTAATAATGCTGTTCTATGAATGACTCTAATTATACGTGTGGGTGACCACGCCGCTCATTTAACTAGTGTAATAATTCAACAGCCCATGACCATATCACCCGGAATGCCCCGATCTTAGCGGGGCTTAGACGGCTGAGACGGCACGGTGCTTGAATGGGCATCCGCCACGCATGAGACAGGCGTTGTACGCTCCTGCGAGGTTATGGTTGTGAGCAGAGGGCAATGCCACTATAGCCACCGTCGTGCTGTACCATGCTGTCTACCTGACCAGCATGGTGAACTATGGTCAAATGACCGCTGTGAACCCACGCTGTGTGGGGAAGCTCTTATCCAGCAGGGGTTTAACACGGCGCGCTGTACTTGCACAACAACTCGGAACAGAGGTGATGCGAGGATTCTGCTGCTGTCGCTGTTCCGGGCGACAGAGTTTATCGTCTAACCAGCGCGTGATTTGTCTTGTTGCATCGCCGTCACATTTGGAGCCAGCGGTTGACCTCGTCGGTGGCTTTTTGTGAGGCCACCGAGAACTCGCAAGGGGACCACAAATACTTTCTGCCGCGTTTAATTTTAACGCTTGACAGCGGGGCCCCACGTGTGCCGTAGATTGGCCGGCAGGGTGGCACAGTGGTAACATTCGCGCATCACACAAAGAATGGTCTTGCCCGAGGCGGTTCGTTTCCCGCCTTGGGCGACTTTCTGTGTGGAGTTTGTGTGTTCTCCCCCTGTTCTGCGTGGGTTTCCTCCGGGTTCTCCGATTTCCTCCCACAACTTAAAAAAAACTACTCGTTAATTAGTTGGCCGATAACATTATAATATATAGGCAGAAGTATGTGGCAATATGGCGCCGGCAAAACCGCCTGGTTGCCTCCGCCGCCTCTGCGCTTTCCTCGATACGCCTCTGAGTCGTTCTCTCGTCGAATTAATATCTTTGACATTGAATGAATATGTACGCGTTATAGATGTCAGTCGATGAATGACGTTTCAGCGTACTTTGTCAGCACTTTGCGATCACGACGTTTGAGACTGCGCGTTTTCGTCACCAGCGAGTGACGCTCGTCGGTCCTGACAGCCGCGGCGCGTCCGTCCGGCTCGTCTCCCTCCGTGCGCGTCAGTTTGCAGCGCACAACGAGGATCGCATGCCCATCGTGGCCCACTTCCACGAGTGGCTTTCGGGCGTGGGCCTGCTGCTGTGCCGCGTGCGCCAGCTGCCCGTGGCCACGGTGTTCACGACGCACGCCACGCTGCTCGGCCGCTACCTGTGCGCCGGCAACACAGACTTCTACAACAACATGCAGCACGTGAGCGGCACGCGGGTGGCGAGGTGGTTGTGGGGTGGCCACACGGCTCTGGCCCAGGAGTGGAGCTAGATCTTGTTTGGCACACAGCAATCACGCCCACACCGGCACACAAGAGTGTGCGCACTCACATTTGTTCTGGCAGTAGCCGGCAATAATTGCGTTGGGCTATTCGAGGGTGAAGATAAAGTGAAACGTCTGTCGGAGCACATGGCCAACCAATGCGCAGATATAAATAGTAGCCATGTTAAATTTCACCGGTCTCGTTCGAACTGTTTATTATTTTGTCTCGTACTGCACGGTTTACTTAGCCGAACAGTAATATTAGCGTAACATTTGCAAATATTGTAAATAATTTACCCAATCAGATGTACCTTGAGTGAAGGTGAGGTTTGAACCTTTGAATTCTGCAAAGTAGATCGTCAAGCATAGCCAGTTTGTGGTCTGTCACCATCAGTGATTGCACAAGGCATCCTATTTGGTGTGCAATGCACGTTAACGCTGACCTCGGTGTGGACAGGTAATGCAGTGGTTTGTGCTTTGCTCGATGAACCCAGCGACCTGAGAATAGACCTCCAGTAGTTATTCAATTCTATCGCCATCAGGCCCACACTAATAACACACGACGCTATCTCCTGATTGTCGCTGTCTGAAGGAAGTGTTTAATGTGACCCCATGATATGACTGATCGCGCTGTTGGGATAGCTATCCAATCCAAAGCTATACTATAAAAAAAACCGTACACATTGGGTGCCTGTGTGTTTGCGGGTTTGGCAGTTCCAGTGCTTTGACCTTTACTATCCCTTTGTGTGCGAGGTGGGACGGGGGAGCACAGGAACGCGGCGTTATTACTCCTTTGTCAGGACGTGCAGGCGGAGGTGCGACGCTGAGTGGTGGTGGGGTTGAAGGGCTCGTGCGGAATTGTACAGGAGAACGCGCCGCCGTGCCTTTAACGAGGACACATTTAACGCTAACCCCGTTAATGAGAAGGGCAGACAGGATGCTAGGTTCCTCCTATGTGCACCGTTAATTGACGTAAAAACAGAATACATTGGGAATAATAATAATTTAACATTTTTAACGCGCGCATATTCATTCAATGCCGAATATATTCATTCGACGAGAGAAGGACTCGGAGGCGCGATGAACGCGCAGAGAGGCGGAGGAGGCAGCCAGGCGGATTGCCGGCGCCATATTGCCACACACTGCTTCCGATATATTATGAT
>JAZEWU010000011.1:6690073-6734977 GCA_036362915.1 Geotria australis | reverse complement strand
AAAGAGGGGGGGTGAGTAGGGATGAGAAGGGACCATGGGAATGCTGTGGATGAGAAGGGGGGCGTGAGAGAGCGGGGGTCTCAGCCCCCTATACCCACAATACCGCGCGCGCCGGTCCCGGACAAGATGGCGGACGGCGTGAAAATGGTTGACGGCGAGAAGCAGGCGGGCTGCGCGCCCGTCTTCCAGCCAGAGGTAACCGGCTCTCTCCTACCGCCTACCCGCGGCGGCACGGCGACTCTTGTCGGCGTGCGTATGGAGCGTTTTTTTTAAGTTTGCGACGTTAAGTTGTGTTGCTTAGATGTCCGCACCCGCTCGCTAGGTCTGGAGGCCCAGGCTTTCAGCGGGTTTCCTGGCGGCGGTGCCCGGGAGAGGGAGGCCTGCTCGGTCGGGGTCTCTAGGCGAGGGCGTGCTGGAGATCTCTAACCCCGAGCCCCCCCGTCCGTTCCTCTTTGTTGTTACTGCTGTTGTTATTGTTGTCCACAATACATGGGTTTGTGCCCGCGTTGGCGATGCGAGGCAGGCTCGTGTGTCGGGAGCAACGCTGTTATTGACAAGTGACGTTTGTCACGGACCCTGGACTGAATCACTGCTGCATAATCATTAAGGCTGCATTGGGCATAACGCCCTGTATTGCCTGCGTAAGGAAATTATTACAATTGTGCAACTTCACCTAAATTATGCAGGCGCAGATGTGCAATCGTGATGTTTTTATCACTACAGTATTACTCATTTACCTGTGTGCAAAACGTTATCTATTAACCTAGGGGTATAGGAACTTCTCGTCCACGCCATACATTCAAGATTATGCAATCATGTTTATGCCTGATAATTTTCCTGTTGGTTCTCCTGGGGAGATTACACAATTAGAACTGGTGATGATGCACTGCCGTGGAGTGACCATTCTATTGAATAATAGTAGGAGCAGTGCCCTTGCACGAGGTGGTAAACGTGCGTAACGCTGCTTGAATAGTGTGGTACATTGTGTCAACAGACGTGTTCCTCGGTCACGTTTGCACAGGTATTCTGAGGTTTCACAACTTTTGGATTAGAACTAACGCTTAAAACAACTCTGCCGCTGTTCTGCATTGGCTAGGTTTCTGTGTTGAGATTGCAGGTGCAGGCTGCTACGCATGCTGAGCGATAGCTGAGTACCGTAGTGCATTTGTGATTAATTACAGCGTTAAGAGGGTGCATATTTTGTCCAGCATATTTGTGGGAATGTTTCCAGTTTAAATTTCAGTTTTCACATGATTAACATTCGTTCCTTTAGGCACATTGAATTACCCCCTTTTCCACGCTTACATTTGCACAAATAATTAGTTTTGTATAAAGCACCCCCAGAATGTAACATTTGTGCGGCATTTGAGGTTTACTCTGTACCACGTCATGTATCCATGGCATTGACCTGGTGGTTGTAATGATGCACTCATTTTGAGTAAGCGTTTGGTCACCAACGAATTAATTCTAAGGACAACCCTTGTTGCTCTGTGCACAGTGCACACTTGAAAGCGTTATGCACAGTTCATTCCAAACGTTGTGAACTTTACGTATCCTATTTTAAAGGGCAGTTTTAAAGGGAAACTTTTAAAGGATAGCTTTTTTGTCAGTTGCGTGTGTCGTGCACATGAGAGCATTGTATTTCAATGTATGCGTATAAATAAATATCAAAAAGGTATTGGGAGTGTTTGTAGCGCTCAAGTTAACCTTGTAGAGAACATGACGTGATACAGAATAGAGTGATGTGTTGAAGTAGAAAGCACAGTCACTTGTTATTGTCATAACAACTCGAATGCAAATATGTGCCCGGACAATGTAACGTTTTATTCACGTGCGATCATTTTAGAGAAAAAACGGCGTCTGTATTTAACTTCAGACTGTGGAGTCGTAATTTGTGCTTTCCATTTATAATGAGACGGTATAAAATGTAGGCAGCACACAGCCCATTGGTAGAATGACTGCCATTGTGTGGGATTATCAGCTTAGCAGCAGCATTAGCAGCAGGGAACTTGTAGTAGTGTGCAGCAAGCCCTTGGGAATGAGCCCTCCCATCTGGCACCTGCAAAGGCCGGGTCACTGGGGAACAAAATACGTAGCATTAGGGAAGATGGGTGAGGCGCTAAAAAATTATGGGCATTTAAAATAAGATGCAACCTAGAAAAAAAAACAGCTGCTGTAGATGCCCTGCCCAGGCTATGTATCCCGGGTTGTCTGCCATGAGTTTGAAGCTTTGTAAATGAAAATACAAGGTTGAAATCGGTCAGGTGTGTCGCCCCAGCACGCTTTCAGTGAGATTGCTGCGTTGACATATGAAAACGCATGGGAGTGTTGTCAGTGGAGTGCCATAAAGTGTGCTTAACTGTGATATTATTTAACGAAACGTAAAACCCGTCCTGTATGTGTCTGGGCACGGTCTATTAAGGAATACTGTCTTGTTTTCCGTACAGAGATTATACATGTTTCAGATTGACCATACTTGTAAACATAAACAAATACTGTATCTATACATGTGCGTAGGTTTATTATCAAGGGTCACTGATTCAGTGCCCAGTTATCCGAAAATGTCCACAAGCAATCTGATTACGATTTAAATGACAGACTAGTAAGTAGGCTTACTGAATTGTTTTTGAACCCGATGCAGAAGGGGTGATAATTGTGGGCTTTAGGACACCTTTTGTTAATGCTCTCCAAGGGCTTCTTTATTGTTTCAACGTGAGAATGCATTCCTTATAACCAATTTTGTTTCGTTCAACCTTTGGAAGAGGTCAAGTAAAGTAGCTGCTCTTCAATTGTATTTGCAAAAAAAAGCTGAGCAAGCAACTGGACGTGTCCTCCATACATTGTACATTAATTTATTCAAGTATCAAAGGTTATAATTTGCATGTTGGAAAAGGACTGTAAATTATTTTGTATTAAACAAACATTTATTGTGAATAAATTAGCTTTCACAAATTTTCGAATTGAAGTTGTCATCACCTCACAATGTGACATGCAGTTTTGTAGGGCTTAAAATGTGCCTGTTATTTCATCCAATTTTATCAAAAATTATTGAAATAAATATTAGGTTAATAAATAACAGGGGACGATTCAGCCAATGGCCCTAATTCATGCCACACAATTATCTACTGAGCTGTTTTAATCAATGCTTGTGCTTTTGAATGAAATGTATTTTATTTTAAGTTACATGTGAGAAAACTTGTTGATGGTAAATATTGTCGAACAAAATAGTACATGTCCCCAATGTGCTGCACTATGTTTTGTCATAGCCCTCAGGCATTACTAACAGAACTTAAGAGTTTTAAATTTGAAAGCTGAACGCAGATTCAAGTAACTTTGACAGATTCATATATTGAAGATCGCTTTACAAACCTTGGACTGCTGGCACCCTCACCAGGGCCAATCTGTTTAGAAAATGGATGGATGGCTTTACAATCCTGTTCTTTCGGGATAGCCTTGTCAAGCGCACCCCCTCTCTCCTTCACGACGTTTTGCTTCTGACATTGGAGGCATCCTTTGGCGTTCTCAGACTAAGTGAAAGATAATTGTGGTGTGCTGTACGTAGCAAAACGTTGCAAAGGAAAGAGGGGGAATACTGGACATGGCAATCCCGATAGAACAGCTTTGGAAAGCAATTCTCATGCATCGAGCAGTGAAAACCGACATCAGTTTCCTAAATTATTTGTGTTAATAACGGCAGTAAACCATTTAAATGCAATGCAATAAACATTAAAAAATATGTGGTAAAGCAGCCAAGTGCAGTAATGATTAACAATGTGAATGGTTTTTAAATTTGGACGTTCTGCAAAGTAATTGTTTGTCTGTTTTTTATTAATATTATGCTATGCCTGATGTGTTTGCAGCCTGAAACGAAGGCCAGTTTCACCAATGGCCAGAGCTTCAATGACTCTTCTGTCAAGCCACCAAAACACCATTCAGATGACTACAGTACCTGGGATATCATCAAGGCAACACAGTAAGTGCAGCCACTTTCACTGCTTGTGATTGTAAATCGGTGCAGTTACTCACGTCCCCTTTAATCACTTATTAATTGTATGCAGCATAGTTTACGCACAATAAATGACTATACTTCCATTCATTGTTGACCAATAAAGTCTCAGTCATACTATTTTTTTCAGGAGGGTCTGACATTAAGGTGTTTGACCAATCCAATGAGTGCCTTGCTTGTGTGATAAAAAGCTGAATTACTTGGTGAAAACCCACACATACGAGGGGTTAGCACTCAAAGGTTTACACACGTTTTGAAACCAACCCAGTGAATTAGGCAATCCTTGCTTCAGAATTGTTTGTTTCATAGGCTTGAGCCACCACACCGAGTTAAAACATGTTCTGTGACATATGCTTTATTACAGACACAAATATGATGTGTGTTTGCCCATGTATTAATCTGGCTAGTTGGTTTCCTATTTTTGTGCAGGTACGGGATCTTTGAGCGCTGCCGGGAACTGGTAGAGGCGGGTTATGATGTCCGACAACCAGACAAGGAGAATGTCACGCTGCTGCATTGGGCAGCCATCAACAATCGCATTGATCTCGTCAAGTGAGTCAACCGATTGACGCAGCAGCCACTTCGTCAATGGCCACTTGCTGTAGGGAAAGTGCATTAGCAACCAGCACAGGAGCATTATTGCTATCGGTATAATTACACCTGAGACTCTGCAGAGCTTTAACAACTTTGGGATGACTGATAAGTAATTAGATAACTTATAGATAATTAGAATTGCTAATTCAATATCAACTTATATTTTATTAAAGGATGTAATTTCAGTCATTGATTCTCAAAAACTCGACAATGAAGTAATCATGAGGATTTATACTCACAATTTGTATTAACAGCTTCTTAAGTTATCTTTTATTTGTTTAGCAGATTGTTTGCAGTTTTTAATTTGCATACCACAGCATAGTCTATAATGTTGTGTAATGCAATCAGGTGTGTGGCATTTTCTACTGCTTGAATGTTTTCATATCGAATTATTTTTTTTGCAAAACTTGTCATGCAAAGCATAGCAGTTGCATTGTCAGACAAGCGGATTATTAGTATAAAATTATGCTTCTGCAAATATTTATATAAAACTTTTATGTTCTTTTCTTTGGAAGATTTTGAGGATTTGCATATTCTTTATCAAGAGTAACACTCATGGAAGATCGTGGGCGTATAGATGAATGAGCCTCATACAAATGCTGAGCTATTGGAGGATGATAGGGCTTTGTAAGAGTTTGAGACTAATAATGGGCATGCGAATCAGGGATGTTCTAACATACATTGTAAAACACAGGAAGAAGATCATTTCAAATAAAAACAGCTTTCTTGCTCATGTCCAGAGAGGTTAATGAATAGCTCTGATTTTTAATTAAACATACTTTAGTGTTTGTAAATATGTAATTTGTATCTCATTATTTTGTGCAGTTTTGATCAGTAAAGGGACTTACGTATTGATTTCCATTCATGTTTAAGGCATTGGTTATGAGGCACAGGTGTGTGGTGTACATCTTAAATTATATTGTAGTGATAAATGTGCTCATGGTATGTTGCATTGGCAACTTACGGTGTGCATTAAACTTTATGTTGGAGTTAGATCATCTTTATAGAGGGATTTTTTTAGCATGTGGCTTGATGAATAGATGATCAAATCTGAACTGTATTGTTTCGTGAAGGTTCTACATTTCTAAAGGAGCCATAGTGGATCAGCTTGGAGGAGACCTGAATTCCACCCCACTTCACTGGGCCACAAGGTAATGTGGCTGTCATGGTTTTTAAATGGCCATAGAACCAAAATGACACTGCCTATCACATTCAGAAAAGGTAGATTGTATCTTCTGTCACATGTACTTTTACGGCACAAGCTCTTGCCTTATTTTACATTTTTACAGTGCATATATAAATGCACTCCTTGCTCTGAATGTGTTACCTTTAAGGTCATACCCTTCAAATGCAATTATTGAGAACATGAGCAGCTAGCATTACTGATCCATTTAACTCAGTTGTACAAATCATGCTGGAGAACTATTCCAGTGGGTACAATCTTTTGAAGAAATACATTAAATTGAATCTTGTGTTAGCCATTCATTTGCAGTACATATTGCGAGCTCGACCTCTTTAAGGTTGTAAAGTGCCTAATGTTTAGTAGAATCATCGTTGAGCTGCTGTGATTGTATACACAATTTCTACCAAATGCGGCACAGTCACAATTTGATAAACATTTTGTAGGCACAACTTCATAGGATCGTACATGACAATGCGATGTTTACAAGCCCTGTGACTTTGTGACATTTTAAAATGCAATAATCCCGACGACGTTTTTTAAAGCATATCTGTGCCCTTTTATTTGTGGAGAACATTGCCTTGTCGTGCACATCACAGTGCACGACAAGGCAATGTTGTATATGGGATGTGTTATAGTTGATTTTAAATTAGTGACAAATATAACCGTACAGTATGACACAAATTATATCCTAAAAAGGGCATCATTAATGTAGTTCATACAGTGTATTTACAATGGGCTGAGAGTCATTTAAATTTGATCTTTTGTGCAGCTGACCTTGTTCAAGATCAAGTTTAGAATGTGTGAATATGAAGTAGATTTACCCATAAAAGCCACATGCTGTTTTCGGTCCAACCTGCAATTGGAGAATGTTGTCTTGACTTTCATGGTTTAATTGTAATTTCATTTTGGGATTTGTTGTGTGTTTATGTTGGTGCCTATGCATACTCTGGGACATTGTGCTGTACACTACTTGCCTACCACCCGTGCTTCAGGCAGGGCCACCTGTCCATGGTGGTACTGCTGATGAAGTATGGCACAGATCCCTCCCTATTGGACGGAGAGGGCTGCAGCTGCATTCACCTGGCGGCCCAGTTCCAGCATACCGCCATCGTTGCATACCTCATCGCCAAGGGCCTGGTGAGTAGAGCCGTGATGCTAAAAATGAGAGCAATCAATGAGATCGACATCTATAATCAATCTGCATTCTTAATGTTCGGCAATGTCATTTTAAATCTAAACGTTAACCCATTCAACCGTTATCCATATAGACACCAGTACATTATTGTACAGCTTTGACAAAAAGCATTCATACGTGCCACTTTTTACTATGACATTTTAGATTCATGTAATGTCTGAAATTGACCACATCTCATGTTGCTGTACAAAACATTTGGCATAATTATTTTATTGAGAGGCCGTTGTTCGTAGACAGTTGAACAAAGGCAGATCAAGAGGCTGGACTGGAATAGGGGCAGCGAGTGGGCAGCACAGATTGCTGGGTGAAAGGAGACAATGGGGGACCGCAGAAGAGACAGCAATCTCTAGTGAACATTTATTGCATATATACTTTGTATCAATGTTTAGTATAGTGCCATTTCTTCTGCACCATATATTTGTCGTGGTTATTTTTTATGTTGGCTGTTTCGTATCTAAGGTGTTTTAGGATGGACAGGGTTACGTTTACATACAATGTATGGCTATAGGTGGGGTAACAACTTACAAGGAACTATAATGTTAGCGCTTTGTGACCCTCGGGTGAAAGGCGCTCTATAAATGCTATTATAATATTATAATGTAGGGGTAGTGGTAGGGTTAAGTCCCCAGTGGAACATAAAGTCTTGTTTGCATAGGGAACCTTCAGGCTTGTTCTCCACTAAGCACAACCTGGGCTTCAGGCAGCAGTTAATCCTGGCTTATACTAAAGAAGGGATATTGTCACCATTCTGTTGATTTGAAAAGACAGTTTGGCTGTACACAAAGTGATTTAAATATGTTTACAGGAAGGCACCTGTAATTTATTTGGCCTAATCGATGGTTCTGGGAGCATGGTTTAAAATATTTCTCAGACTTTTTGTCTTATTCTGTGCTTTGATGAACATTGTTTAATGCAACCTCTGGGCCTGTTGCTTCAGGATGTGGACATGATGGACCAAAATGGAATGACGCCACTGATGTGGGCGGCATATCGGACATACGGGTAAGAGGGGGCGTCCTGGAGCTTGCTGTAGATGCTAGGAACGATAGACATCCAAAGTGGTAGTTGGCAGCAGCAATTGTGTTCCGGATTACCGGCTTCATAAAATTAAATATGTTCTGCAGCATGTGTGCCATGATGGTAATTGGAATTGATAGAGCAGCAGGTGATTGTAGTTAGTTCTATGGCAGGGTAAAACATTACTCCGTTTGATTATTATGGTCTATCAGCCAGTTCTTCTGAATCATTATTTTCTAACTGTTTCTTTGATTTCATGGGTCACATTAATAGGGTGTGACATGCTCTTTGTTAGGCTATTAATGACTTTTTCATTATTTTTCAGATACATTAATCAGAAATGCATTTAAATTAGCAAAGTCATATATCATTAAAATTGTGATATAAAATGTACTTTTTAAAAATATCAACTGAAATAACCAAGTCAAATAAATTCAAAGCTACTGAATTTAGCCATTTTAAATCATAACTGGTCTGTTTTAGTGATGCTTTTTTATTCTGCAATGTCAGTTTTGCTGTTAAACCCCCTCCCCCCCCTTTGGTATTTCCATTGGCTGTGACACAGCGTGGACCCAACACGGCTGCTCCTCACGTTCAATGCGACAGTGAACCTGGGGGACAAGTTCCACAAAAACACAGCCCTCCACTGGGCCGTGTTGGCCAGCAACACCAATGTGATTGGCCTCCTGCTTGATGCCGGAGCCAACGTTGACGCGCAGAATGTCAAGGTGACGGCACGTTGATACGTCACCACAAAACAAATCTTTTCCCTTTGAGAAATACACGTTGGTTTATTATTTTACGCAACCCACTCTGGTCTACAAATTGACACCAGATTTATGGTTTGCAGGGAGAGAGTGCTCTGGACCTTGCCAAACAACGGAAAAATGCGTGGATAGTAAACCGGCTGCAGGAGGCAAGACAAGCCAAGGGACTGGACAATGCCTCCTTCCTGCACAGGTTTAAATCTGACAAGGTCTGTAATGTGCATTGTGCCTTTGGCCTCACGCGACTTTTTAACACCACGGAGATGCCTTGTGGTTCTGTCATCTTGCATTTCTGTTTTGATATGTGGACTTGTCTCGGGTGTTTCTATCCAGTCGGTACGTCAGAAAATGATGCTGGGCACTCCATTCTTGGTGATCTGGCTGATCGGTTTCATCGCTGACTTGGACACTGGTTCCTGGCTCATCAAGGGGGCTCTTTACGTCGGGGTCTGGGCTGTCGTGCAATTCCTGTCTAAGTGAGTTCCATTTTGTGGTGCACTTAAAAGCCGGGTGGAACTGCCTTGGTGCAATGCTTAGCTCTTCTATTCAATCTTCCGATGTAGCAGTTGAAACAATGGGAACGTTTCTCAAATCCTTCTCGTAGAGCATGTGGTGTTGGGGTAAAGTGTGGGTACGCTTACCTTTTCCAACACATCTGGTTAATGTCTAGAGTTCAGTCCAGTGGAAGCCCTTCCCCCAGCAATGGCATGTGCAAAGAATTTCGTGGGCACACCTTTGCACTCAGAAGTTTGTGAAGCACCCGTTAAGGCTGGTGGAGCATGCTGTTTTTGCTTTTTGCTATTGGCTCTGCTAAGATGTAGTGAATTGCCAAGGTTAAATGGGACTTTGGCAACATGCGAATTAGACCCATGGTTTATTATCTGTGCTCATTTACTTCTTTGAATGGACTCCTGTTGTTAACTGAGGAGAACAATATACAAAGTGGCTTGTCTCAACATTGTTTATTTTTCTCTTTGCAGGACCTTTTTCGATCACTCCATGCACAGTGCCCTGCCTCTGGGCATCTACTTGGGAACTAAATTCTGGATGTACATCACCTGGTTTGGATGGCTGTGGCCAGATATCCTTTGCTTTCAGCAAATAAGCATACAGGGATTGTTTGCTGGCAATAATTTCATAGCTTGTTTTCCTGGATACAGCATTTAATGCATCTTGAAAGCTGTGCATTGGACACAATTGTTTGTAATTACGCTATGATGCACATGTAGTGCCTTTACTTTTCACAAACTTACTGATGCTTTGATGTTGCTGACTTGAATTGTATAATTAGATACTGTCTTGTGCTGCAGTTAACCTGGTGCAGTGTCACTTGTCTATCCCTGGGTCGGTTGCAATTCATAAATTCAAAGTATATTTGCTGTTATGGACAATGGTATGTAACACCTCTGATTCGGGTACTAGTAGTGGTGTGTTTATTTTTATTCTACATTATTTCTTTGAACATAGTTGACTTCTTCCCGTACTGTTCTGTGTGGTTTTTTAATTGTTTTAAATGCACTTCGTTTAACTTTGCACATTGAGAGTAGTGTTCCTTAACAGGCCATGTACAGCTGACCAGTCTTACCATACAGGTGCCCTTCTTAATAAACACTGCGGCTCTCTTTTATAACTTCGGCAAGTCTTGGAAATCAGATCCGGGTGTTGTGAAAGCCACAGAGGAGCAGAAAAAGAAGGTAAGATGAATGGTATTGCCTGAAGTGCTAACAGGCATTTAAAACCAAAAAGCCTTTATGACAATAATAATAATAGCATTTTATAGAGCGCCTTTCACCCGAGGGTCACAAAGCGCTGCACAACGACAGGAAAACAAAATAGCGTGGAGGCCAATTAAGGCTATTGCTAATTTTGGTGACCTTTATTTACACACGCTTAATATGTTTATCACAACTAATTTCGTGGTTTTTGTAAATGTAATTGTAGTACACACAATCTGTCCAATTATCGTAGCATTTCAATTTTACAGGGACTTTAATAGCTGCATAGTATAGCTCTTTTTATGAGTTGGGTCACGTACATGACCTAACTCGTATAAAGAGCTATACTATGGATTACATTGGTCACGAAAACCTTCGTGTTAATTTTACTTTAATAGATGGTTATGATTTTTATACATCTGCTTCGGCATATTTCTTTAAATTTGAGTGAATTTGGTATTTTTGTTATTTAATGGTAACTGTGCAGGAAGGAGCCTAATAGGGCTGCTAGAAAAACTAACTAAAAAGTTACAAGCCAAAATGATTCTGTTTGTGGTTCCAGAAAACAGATGACAATCAGCATGCGCTTTTTTGATATTTCCAACCAAAATAAGTGAGTGTGACTCAATGTTGATGAATTATTTTAACACTTGCACCTGCATGTGTTGTGTTCATGTGTCTTTGTGTACGTGTGCGCTTTGAAGACTATTGTGGAGTTGGCTGAAGCTGGGAGCTTGGATCTCAGTATATTCTGCAGCACATGTTTGGTAAGATACATTTTGGTCATTTCTATACATTTTACTTTTAAATTCTTATCGCTGTTATATATTATGGGAAGTGCAAATTGTTTAAATTGACTCGATTCCACTAGGCTGAGTAATCCATAGAACACTTCATTAATAGTGCAGTACAACAATGAAAGTATATAATGGTTACCTCATGATACCGAAAGTAATGATGAGTACTACCATTTTCAGATCCGCAAGCCAGTGAGATCCAAGCACTGCTCTGTGTGCAATCGCTGTATTGCCAAGTTCGATCACCACTGTCCCTGGGTCGGCAACTGTGTGGGTGAGCTATGCCAGCAACAGTCACCATGGGACGAGAGTTCCCGCATTGTGTTTTTTTGCACTAGATCCTCAACATTCATCAAAAGCACACTTGTATAATTTCCAAGGAGTCGTGCTCATTGTGCTGTGTCATTCTGTTTCACCAATGTGTACATTTGACGTGTAGTATTGCTTTCCCACCAATGCAGCATTGAGTCAAGTGCTTGCCAAGAGCTCTTAGTCAATTGGTCTCACCGATGGAGAGCCTTGTTATTGAAATAAAAGATGCTAGAGAAGTGTTTAAACACCTGAAGTGATGGAATCAGTGGTTCCTTTTCATAGACTGATTTTTGCTCTCTTGTCAAGGTGCCGGAAACCACCGCTATTTCGTTGGCTACCTCTTCTTCCTGCTGGGAACTATATGCTGGCTGATCTACGGGTGCATCGTATGTGAGTGTTGAGTCGTGGTTTACACCTACGCGGTTACTCTTCTTTGAAAATATGATTTTCTTGACATGTTCAGTGTAATCTAAACTTTCAGATTACATTTTCATGCAAAGTAAGAACTACATAATACAGAATATCCTGAATATCAGTTTTACTGGTTTATGTTGAGAGTGACCCTCCTGCAACTGGCATGGGAATCCCACCTGCTGAAGACTTCCCTCCTGGCTCAGATGCACCATGGATTCAGTGGAAGACACTCAACCGCCTGAGAACTAGAACGGGACGATCAAAATATGCTTTGGTCAGATGGGGCTACAAGACCGGCCCAACCACCTGTGAATGTGGAGAAGCAGACCATACTATGGAACACTGCCTTGTCTGTGCTCTACTACCCAACCTCTGCAGCTCAAAAGACCTTGCGGAGTTCAATGAAAATGCAAGGGGCTGTGTAAGAAAATGGGAAACTGTAATTTAACATCACGCTTCGAAGAATCGCAAAGAAGAAGACTGGTTTATGGAATATATGGAAATATCCACGACATATTGTGTATAACAGATTAATGGCACAGATGGAAATACAAACGTAACCGATTTTCTAGAGTTTAATCACTTATAAGGCATAGTTAACTTGATTTTTCCGTATGTCCTTTGAATTCCAGGACAGCACGTTTAGTGATGGAATTTGAGTGTACGTTGTGGTCAATGTTGCGTTTGGATTGTTTAATTGCAGTCTGGAGCCGGAGGTGCCACACTACGTACCACACGGATGGCTTCTGGACGTACGTGTCCCAGGTGGCTATGTGCTCCCCGTGGATCTTCTGGATGTTCATCAACAGCCTCTTCCACCTCACCTGGGTCACAATCCTGCTCATGTGTCAGCTCTACCAGGTGTTTGTGCTCTCTGATGTCCCTCATTCCACCTCAGTTCAGACTGCTTACGATTGCATTGTTGCCTCCCAACCCACTAAGGTTATTCTGGATCTTGCCATTGCAGTCTGGAAAATTTACATTTTTAGGTCCAGGTCATATGCGCATTTCTTACTGAAAATATGTGAATAGGTTACAGCGGCTACTGAAAAAAGCATCTAATATAAACCAAACACAGCACTTATTCGCAAACCATGAAATGTAACAGGGTAAACGTACAATAAATAGTTTTTACCTTTCAATCCTGTTCTTAATATGAGTGATAACAACTAATGATATACTGTATTGTATAAATAAGTCATAGTCCAATGCAATATAATCACAATTGATAAGATTGTATTGCTCATTATGTTAACAATGTCAGATGTGGTGTGTTCACTTGGAAAAGTTCACTACACTTGCTTTATTGTAACGTATTACATTCTTTCTTTCAAGATTTCTTGCCTCGGAATAACAACCAATGAAAGGATGAATGCCCGGAGATACAAGCACTTTAAAGTGACTGCTACAACAATTGAGAGCCCATTCAAGTGAGTGATTTCATGATACTGTTTGTATAGTTGCTACAATTTGTCGTGTTCTCTTGGAAGAATTTAGTTTGGCGGAAAAAAAAATATTTTAAAATCTTCAAAATCCAGTGAGGTATAGTGGGCAGATTGTAGCACAGTACATGTATATCTGACATTCTGTGCAGACTTTTAATGGTTGCTCTTCAAAGCCGTTCTTTCGGGATAGCGTTCTTGAGTGCTCCCACGTTGGAAGGTGCTTCCATCGTGGGATCGAGCCGTGAAAACCTACATCAATAAAAAAAAAACCTTTGTATGTGGGTTTTCTCTAGGTATAGCTGGTTACCTCCCACAACAATTCAAAACACTTAAAACGTTGCAAAGTAGGACCCACAGAAAATTGTCTTCACTAATTAAGACTTTTCTGGAAATATACATTACATTATTAACTAAAGTCTTCACTCGTACCTCTTCAAGCATAAACAAACAAATAAGCAATTCAGCTAATTGAGAAATGTTGTCCTTCAGTCAACTTGTGAAGTCACCATATACAATAAAATATTTAATTCCACTTGTTTTTAGTTAAATTGAGCACGTGTTTTCTGAAACAGTTTGTCTTCCATTCATTGTAAATCAATAAGCATTGTGAACAAACATTTTCTTGTCCTATTAATACTCTCTCTACCTGCTCTGTTTTTCTATTTGTTTCTTGTTTCTGCGTTTCACCTGAAGTCATGGCTGCTTCCGCAACTCGGTGGACTTCTTCCAGTGCCGCTGCTGTGGGCTGTGCCGACCCAGTGCTGTGGACTGGACACGCCAGTTCTCCATTGAGTATGACCAGAGCTCCGGCACAGGCTATCAGCTGGTGTAAGGGCCAACGGGAAAAGTCGTGTTCGAAGCTCGCTGGTGTGTGTGCTCACACACTGGGGAAATGCCACTCACTCTGTGCAGGGCTTGGGACTGACTGTATGTTCTTGCTCTCTTCGAGTGGCAGATTTTGAATGCTTAAAACCTTGAACAAATTATTGTTATTTATTTATGTTTTAAGTTGCGTTTAGGTTGGCAAAGCGTGCATGCGTATACACACACACTTACACAGATGCTATTTAAGGCTTTAGTTCAAATTTGGTAATACACAGTTTCACCTAAGCACTCATTTGACTGCACCACTTTGATAGGTAGTTCTTTGTGACATGTTAACACAAGGTCTTTAGTAACACTATCAATTCTCTTGGGTTAGTGTATTAGTTTGGAAAATTAGGTCTTGCATTGAGTGTACTTTTCCAGTGTTACTTATTTTTAAATTGGTCTCTAAAAATATTTATAGTGTTGAGAAATTACACATTTGGTGCATTTAAATGTGCCGTCTTGTTTTTTTCCTCCCTATCATCAAAGTGGTACAGTCTATTGGTCCCTACCATTTTTCATTTCCTTGCAATTTGTGGAGGCAAGAGTTTGAAGAGCAGTGAGACTGAAAAATAAATTGCGTTTTATAACAAAGAATGAATGCAAGTGTATATGTTTAACATTAGGCGAATATTCAGCCCACTATCAAACCAAATAAAGATTGTACGTATGCATTATAGCAGGTGAGTCTTACATGTATTAAGCTTACTCTGAACAAAAAGACCCCACAGGTTATATTAACTCAATGCAAGCAATTTTAACGTTACACCATTTTACACCCTTTTGAATGGTAGTTGGCAGTGGATTGCCTTGTCTATGTAATGCTTCAGGTCCTCTTTGACAGCTGTTAAAGGTGTCCAATCATTTAAAGTTGCAGGTTGTTTTCAAACTGTAAATGCTTTTTAGTGTACAGGTTTGTGTAATTTGTAAGTTTAATTTCAGGTACGGTAGAGTTGATACATATTTGCATCTGTTTAGCGGTGAGCTTGATAGGCCTATAATACATGTTTTTATAGACCTAACCGTTAACATGTTTTCAATGTATGTCACTTGTTCCAGGTATGTTTTCTGCTGTAGGATGAACTCACAGCACACATTGGTTATATTTACATACCAATTTGTAATGACGTTGAACATTGGCATTATCCATGTGACGTAATCTTAATTGATGTTGCATGTCTGAATGTCTTTCTGGTCACTAGATTCAAATCTTGGGAAATGCATTGTCACACAATGTGGAACACGTGTTTTCAGTTGATCGCCACGCAAGTGTCCAGTAGATTTCACATCTCCACATGTTATCTGTAATCGCACTGAATTACTTGTCCTTTTTTTAACACGAATGGTACTTGACAACACATTTAGATGGTGTATAGTTGGACACGAAGTATAGTGCACCAAATGTTTTTTTGAAATGGCTATGGATTAATGTGCAAAGTGAGCAGGCAACTCTGAGGGGTGGGAATAATAATAATAGCATTTATATAGCGCCTTTCACCCGAGGGTCACAAAGCGCTGCACAAAGCTGCAGAGAGAACGACATGTCAACAACGACAGAGCACGGAAAATCAGCAACAATTTTTTTGGGGTTTTTATCCGAGCTGTGGAGAGAACGGCACAACAATAACGGGGAGACGGAAAACTTAGAGTCAAGCGATAGCAACGAATTATAAGACAAAGGACAAAAGAAAATGCAATATGTTGCTGTGCATTTTGGAGGTTTAAGTTTACCAAACTACTGTATAAATGTACCAGCATATGTTTACCCATAATACCATAATTGCATTCTGAGTGCGAGTTCAGCTGACTATTAGTCGAGATCATATTGGGTTTTCCTGGTGAAGAGTTATATGTACAGCAGTTGCAATTAATGTGGCAATGAAGGCACGCTTACCTTAGTGACAGATGGACCATTAATGCTGGCACATAGGCCATATTAATAAGAAGCAAGGTTATTGCCAAGGGTTCATGCTTCCAAGCCATGTAGAATAATCCATATTTCTTGACATTATGATTCATCATTGATTTTTGGATCAGATCTCGTAAGGAAAATGTGTCGTACACCCTCTTCCACCCGACACAGAAAATTTATAATCTTGTGATGTGAACAAATGTGCCAATTAATTACTGCTTCAGCACACCGGTTTGTTGAAATCAATCTAATTGTACCCAACTAAAATGTGGATTGTTCTTCATCTGACCCAAAAATAATGTATAAGTCTATATCAGGTATCTGCCTGATAATGTAAAACTTGGGTGTGATTTGAATTTTGCACTTACTCCCTTAGTATACAAACGTCTTTACAAACTCACTTGTTCGACACATCAGGATGATGCATCAACAGCTGTTCACATTGGAGTGTATAGCTGTGGAAATAGCGAGGTACCTCCTGCAAAATGGAGCCCTTCCTTTAATTGTGAACGCTTCACAGTTCGTATTTTTCTCATCTCAAAATTGACATTTCAGTGGGACACACGTGATAGTTGCACAGTTGGTCCAGATAATGATGTTTTATCACTTTTGTTTGTGCTCAATTGCACGAAATGAAAATGTACGTTTTGATAGGTATCTGGAACACCGCTGCTATCATTCTGAAGCTATTTAAGTATATGGTGTCATGAAAACAATACATGGTCTAGTGAGGTGTCGTACGTTTTTGTGAATAAAATTGGTGTAGTGTAATGCTTTCACCAAGATAATTGAAAAACATAGAATCATAAGCTTTTGTATTCATTAAAAATATCTACAAAAGTTAATTGAAAATAAAGTTGTTACTTTTTTTGCTGATGAAAAAGTTAAATACTGTCATTTTAAATAAAATATACCGTGTACCTATGATATACCAACTAATTATGATCTACTGTAAAAGTGTCAGCCACAAGTAGGACGTTGCAGGCCTATACCACATGTATTTTCGTGTGCGCTGTTAATTTCATAGTTTTTAATGGAGTTATTCAAATTATGACAAGCATGGGAAAGTGTGATGTTATTTTTTTTTATAATGGTTAAAATCGTGTTGATTTCTAACAATTTAGTTATTCACATGATATGGAGGAATCATGTTAATGTACATCAGATTAAAGTAACATTACATGACAATTTACATTTTTTAAGTTGATCGTTTTTGAGTGGGAGGAAATGGTAGAAAAGAGGATGTATTGTGAATGGTGAAGTGGGCTGTCAGCAAAACAAAGCAAGTAATTTGTATATAATGGAGGCTGTATAAAGCTGAGTGGAAAACGTCCTAACGTGTATTTCTATGTTGTTATCACTGTAAACTAACGAACCACGTTTCGCCAATATGCACCAATTGTTACAATAGTCTTGTGCTGCCTGACGTCGATTGGCTCCCTTGGCTTGCTTTAGAACTTCCTGGATAAAAATATAAATGCTGCAACTACATTGAAACTACCACACGTATAAATATAAATCTGTGCAGTTGCTTATATAAATGTAGCTACATTTGTTAAAG
Source organism: Geotria australis (assembly GCA_036362915.1). Taxonomy (NCBI): domain Eukaryota; kingdom Metazoa; phylum Chordata; class Hyperoartia; order Petromyzontiformes; family Geotriidae; genus Geotria; species Geotria australis. The sequence continues at coordinate 6,717,192 of JAZEWU010000011.1, read as the reverse complement.
CGTCCGCGAAATTGAAAGCTTGAAAAACTGAGCAACACTTACCAATTTGTTTTATTGGGTATTGATTAAGCAATTGTTATGCCCCCTAAAGATCTGTTGTGTTTTTATGTTAAACAAGAATTAACATCGGACATTAGAGTAATTGTGGCATTTGAGGAAAATTTAAAGTGCACAAGCTCGGACCTTGGTTGAAAATATGCCACCTTCCACGGCAACAAAGTTAGGTCTTTCCATCAGCACACAAGTGTGTGGCTATTACATGTAAATCCATGCTACTTGTATAGCACACATTAATTCATATTGTATGTAACGGCCTCACCCTGGCAGCAGTGCTCAGTAAAGTCTGATCTTAAGCATATGTTGATTTGGGTGAAGTCGTGGTCCATTTCGTTGAGTTTTCGTAATAAGGAAGCCTCGTATTAGGTGTGCGTGTGTGGTTGAATGTTAAAGGTCCCAGGTGCAGCCATATACAAACGAGACATTCAATTTGCAATATTGCCTGTTGAACAAAAACGCTAAAGTAATTGAAACAAGCTCTCGCATGACTACAAATCGTATTGCATCAATGTTTACAAGATATGTTTTATGCTTGGTGCATATCATTGTGTTCGGCAGTCTGTGTGTTGTGTGCTAAAAAAATATTGGTGTAAACAGTTTAAGGGAAAATATGTACTTTAGACACTTAAGGGTATGGTGAAAATATATAAATATTGACTTTGCTGTGTACAGTTGTTGGTTGTAGTTGTGCATTGCCACTTGCTCTTATAGGACAGGAGGCCAAGCAATGGTATAACGTAATGGTATAACGTTTATCATTATCAATTGTGTAAATGATGCCCAATCTCATTAGCTTAAACATTCTGGAATTTGCTGTTTTAGGAACAACTTTGTTGTGTTAAATCTACGTGTTGTATATTTGATTTTTTCTTTTTATAAAATTATTTATTTATGAGATGTGCCATAATTTTATTTATGTATAATTTCTGCTATTTGAGTTTCTGTAAACCCGAATGACCGTTATATCTGACACTTTCAAAAATAAACTTCTCGTTCGACATTTCTTATAGATGGCTGCTTGTATAAAATGCCGTTTGTTTGGTCTTCCACGTTTATTTTTGTGTGTGTTGATGTGCAGTGGTTGAGGTTTGTAACGTGTTATCGCTTTAGTCTACATTTATGTCAATAAAGGAAACAAGTTGAGTAAATAAGAGGTACAGTTTCCCCGCGTCAAACAAAGACCTTTGGTAGTGTGGTGCATAAATATAATATAGGCACTGGATAGGATAATTCATGCATCTTATAAAAACGGTGCAAGCTTGAACGACGGCCATATGCGGCACTCTATAGACTTCCTGAATTTTCCAGATGAGGGCGATATTTCATCGCCAGCAGCATCACCATTATCTCTCGCCTCTAACCATTCTAAATTTGTCTTTCACAGGAAAGACAACGATGTCCAGAGGCTGACCATCGTGCTTCGACGAATCGCAAAGAAAGAAGACAGGAACAAAGCCTTTTTCATACCACAGTCATTCGGTATATGTATTCATTGCCCTGAACGCTCATGCCCACACACTGCCAAATTGGCCATCAATGACCAAATTCAGCAGTCAACCAATTCAAAGGCTATTGTCTGCACTCCTTAAACCTGTAAATTGAAAAGTCGTGGTGATTATGCTAGAACGTCCTGTTATTCTTTTGTGCCCCCCCATTTTCAGCTGTTTTGACCATTCCTGGTAATCTTTTTAGCATTAGATGGACCGTGTATCTGAGTTGGAATTGCTTTTCAAGACAGAATGTGCAAGGTCCAAGAACAGAACACTTTCTTTTCTAGATAACCCAAGAGAGAATGCAGTTAAAAGGTGAACGTTTAAAGCCCACAGTCTCGTCTGCTTACTGATGAGTTGGTGTCGGCCGTTGTGAGTCATGTCACGGCCCTACTAATCAACCGCAATGCGCCGGTAAGCAACCAATCACATCCTGAAAAGTGCTGCCCTTCACATTAAAGCTCTACTGAACTACGGAACTTGTCTGTGAAACAGTGTGTACTTAGCATTTTATTTGTTGGAGTTTGAACTTTACTGCAAAGAGTTTAAACAAATCCCAATCGCAGACACGAATAATGATATAATGTGCTTGAAATGTTTGGTTTATTCAAAAAGCAATTTCGTAACCAAAACCAATGCGAGGTTCAAAAAGGCCGGCAACGTTGGCAACCCGTTTACCGGTGGAAATTGGCAGCCTATTACCTGGATTATAAGACAAGCTTTTCCCTCCAATGTAAAGACAGTGTAACGTTGGAGCTGCATCTTATAATCAGGCATGTGTGCGACTAGTTTTAACTCTTGACACCGGGCACATATTTGAGATGTGTCTTACTTTCTAGAACGTCTTATAATACCGTAATGTCGTTCTCTAGTAGTTGACATAAAAAGTACCACTTAGGCTAAAGTTTAAATTGTTTACAACAATTACGTCGTATCGGCTTGATATTTTGATACGTAAATATATTGTTTTCCCACGATCTAAAACAATGACATAAGCCATGAAACGTGCACCAAGTGCTCAAAATCGGCGAGATATGCGTGCACTAATGAGTGTAATACTGTAGAGTACACACAATGCCCTTTTCCCAGTAAAATCACACCGAGTCTGAAGGGTGGTTTTGTTCCGAAAGACAGTTACCATGTCCGACAAGTTCATCATCAAACCGCAATTATGTACATAGCCCAGTAGTTCCCAAAGCGTGTGCTGCAGCAATCCGGGCGCCGCAGCTAACTCACAGGCGCGCCACGGGATATTCCAAATTTTCGATATATGCCAGATATTTCCTGGCTTTGGGCGCCGTTGAAAAACACCCTGATACACTAAGGGCGCCGTGAACCGAGAAAGTTTGGGAACCACTGACATATTCTATAACCAAATCACCTGGGATGCGGCTGATTCAGTTATACATCGAAAGCTAGGCAAGGGTGATCCTGGACATTGTTGGGATAGGTAGCCGTAGAGGGCAGTGCCCCAAATTACATCTGGTCTGCACTCTCGCCACCACCAAGGTGCAGTGCCGGGCACGACGAAGTTTGGTCCAACAACCCTGACGACCTGCAAGGGAAGCGGAGACTCACCCAGCAGTGGATTGACAAAAGGACCGTACTTGTACACTAAAAGGCTGCCCGGTATGTCACTCAATAGACTAGGGTAACGAAATTGCTGATGGTGGGTATGGATGGCAGACTGATATGTACTGTATATTTTAATGAACTGTGTTCGTGCTGTTATCTCTGCTCCGTGCGTTATCTCTGCTCCGTGCTTTAGCTGTGTTTTTAATGGACGCTCAACACATTTTAGTCTGGGGTAAAACAACGCTAATGTAACGTTAGCTGCATGCGTTCGGTACACCCATTATTGCGTCGTACTGCTGCACCAGCACAATATAAGGTTTGATAAATTCAAACTTGATCTAAGAACCTGTTGGTTAGGCTGAGAATTTGCAGAAGTCAAACCCCGAACGACACAACCCATAAAACAAACAGCTCTTGTAATGACACACGTGCCCACGAACAGATTCCAGTTTTCAAACTGCAGATTACCTGCTCTGCCATTGGATTGGAAACGTAGACATTGTCAATGTAAATATAACCATAGTTGACATGATTAGACGGAGACGCGTGGAGAGATACTTGCATATGCTTGTAATTACGCAGAGGCAGAGAGATGAATTCACGGTTCACGAAACAAATGCAAATGAAACGCATCACAGTGAATGCTAACGACGAGACGGTGACCTCTGTGGGGGATGAATCGGTGAGATTAGAGGCGATCTGCAGGAGGGAAATGTGGAATCGTGGCGTCGCAACAATGTGACGGATGGTGATCACAGCATGGTGGCCTTCATCTCCCAGTGGATAAACCCTGGGTGATAATGGTAATTACGTAAAATCCCTTTTTAAATTTGTATTAATATTTGATCGTTTAATATAAAAATCACTACGCTGTAATGCACAGTTACATTATTCATTGCAGCAATAAGTAATTTTATAGCACAATAAAACATGATTTTGTGGTCGCACGTTCGCCGCTCGTTGCAGACGTTCAAGGTTCAAGTCCAACGGCCGCCCTCATTTAATACTGCACGTATGTTATGCGTAAAAATACGCGCAGCCTCCTTCACAGTGGATGTTAAAAATGCCGAGACGTACTGCGCAAGAGTAGGCCATTGTGTGCAGACATCAGAGTCGAAATAAAAAAAAAATACCCGCAAATTACTCAATCGAAATCAGGGATCCATAGAAAATATCCTCACTGCTGTACGGTACTGGCAAACCACAGAGCATGGGCATATGTTGGCAGCCGGTTGCTGGCTGCCATTTAAATTGTCTCTGCTTTCCTGCCCAGGTAGACCCAGGTAAACAGGAGGTCCGGTGGACTGGTTCTAGATCCAGTCAACACGAGGGGTGGTCATTCCTCTACTCGGGGCAGGAATCTGCAGTCAACCCATGGCAACTGGGTCTGTCCCGTGACCTCCTGCCAGCGAGCCTTCCACACTATACGTGGCCTCAAGGTGCACCTGGCTTGGCACAAGCGCCGTGGAGACGTCAGAGCCACTTATATACGGTACACATTCTCAAACATTATATCGGGTGCCAAGGTCATCCAATTAGAAGACACGCTTTAAAGCATCCACATGGCTGTGTCGTTTGTACTCACACCTATTTGTGCATTGAGGCCCCTTCTCGCTATTGGCTACAGCCACTCCGTTCACAGCTACATATTCACTACTGTGTCTTCTGACGACCGCAAGTCTGCTACCGTATTGATAACGGTGTACATTGATCAGGTACGATTCAATGTGTGACATATTTCACACATGAAACATTAATGCCTGTTATATTATAGTGTGTACACACATTCTGCTGTGAGATCTTGAATGACTGCATAAGGTTAATAACAAAATTTGAGATCATGATGGTGAAATAAAGAGGTCGATGAGAGCGGGTTGTTGGAGTGCTTTTGGAGAGACAAACTTAATTACCAAAAAACAACGAAAGTGTAATTAAAGAAGACCGGTTTTAATCATTGCGTATTACCTGCTATGGCGTGGATCAGACGACACAGCTAAAACAGGGACATTGGCGAACGAGCTTGAACGTCAGTTCAAAGTGCGCAATGAAGCGTACTGTACTTGGAATTACATTGCGAGACAAACAGACGGGCACTTGGATGAGATTAATGTTCTCATGTTGAAATCATCATTTTGACCTTTTAAATAAGGAGAGGCACGGTTACGTATGGGTATCGCTGCCGCCTCACAGCAAGAAGGTTACCGGGTTCGAGTCACGGCTCGAGTTTCTTTGCGTAGTCCGTCTGGGTTTTAGCCGGGCACTCGGGTTTCCTCCCACCGTCCAGAGACATGTCGCTGCATAGGTTAATTGGCCTGACTAAATTACTCCCGGTGCCCTGCGACTGACTAGCGTCCATCCCACCCTAGGTATAGCCCTGCCTTGCGTCTTGTAGATAGGCTCTGCCCCCGCGACCCTGTACAGGATGAAGAGGGTTACTAATAGTGATGATGACTTATTAAGAAAAGGAAATGGCCTTCGGCAGGATATGTCTCACCATTACGGCCGGTGGCAAGAATAACAAGGGAGAGGTGCCAAATGAACACGTGGTGGCTGTGCCGGACAAGCTTGGTCACAACGCTCTCACCAGTGTGAAAACCACTCAGCCTTTTGACATTTTGCAAGAACTCAGCATATTTGAATAATGCACGAAGGCTGAGCGCTTTTAACAAGTGTTTTTTTTGGCAACGTGTAATTTCGCTAATTAATTTGTAACGATGGGATTTTATTGTGATTCACAGATGTGACTTTAATACAAGTACTCTTAATAAGCGATTTAGCCATTTAGTGGCGCTAACCATAGATTTTTCCTCAAACTATCGATCCCCCCTATACCTGTGAAAGGTTATGGCAATCCCATCAACACGTCCGTCACCAGAGCCACAATTCTAATCGGCGGCAGCAGTAATTTCCACAGCCAGTGGTCTAGCGATACCAAATCTTTAGCTCTTTCAAAATAGGTCTGACCCTTGAAGTAAGACGCAAATCAATGAGCTATGTAGCTCTTATATTTGAATTAAGGACTGAGACTCGGAGTGTTCAAAAACAGTTTGAACTTCTGTTCATAAGAAATAAATGTAATACTTTCTCTTCAAAGTTACGGTGTACGCGCTGTAGTGACGTCAATGCGTTGGCGCGTTAAATCATACGCTCGTGACATCTACCATAAATCATCTGGAAAACGTCACTAGAGTAGCCAACCGTACCTTTACAGTGTATTTGCTCGTTAAAGAAGCCTCAGAATTGTGTTTGACAAACCACGAAACTCAGCTTAGCCGCGTATTTACCACGTATTTACAAGTGACGCTTTGTCGTGTTTTTAAGTCATTTAAATCCACCGGCTCACGGATTAACATTGTTTAATTCTCAGCAAGTGGTTTTAGGGCAACTTTCCCTTAGTGCAAACGTGTCACCGTATTATATAACGGTGAATGTTCGCTGCACACTATGATGAAATAAAAGATATAGTGTGTGCGATTTTGAATCATATATTTCACAGACTTATTGAGTATATCCTCCGTTATAGGCAACATTCAAACATGCATTTAAGATGTCAAAAAGTAAACCGTAAACTAAAAAATCCGGAGAAATACTTTCCAAAGCCGTTCTTTCGGGAGAGCCGTATCGAGTGCACCCCCTCTCTCCTTCGCGATGTTTCGCCTCCCACATTGGAGACATCCTCAGGCGTACTGAGACTCAGTTCTCGACATGGCTATCCCGAAATCACAAGTGGTGGTGTTTCCACACTCGTTTGACAAAGACAAGTCCAACTTTGCCATTCTTTGCTGTAACAATCGCGAATAGCATCCCATGACGTGGGACTTACTCGCCGACGCCTCTGCCAAATTAGCTACATCCCAGCTTCTTCTTCTTCTTTGCGATTCTTCGAAGCGCGATGTTAAATTACAGTTTCCCATTTTCTTACACAGCCCCTTGCATTTTCATTATAGAGCATTTGAAAAAACTCACCTTGTTCATTCTTTTGTCAGTTCTGATTCATTTATAAGTCCAATGATTTCATTACATCATGCAAATTTTTGTATTTGCTTTTCATATGCTGTACTGAATGTGGTGCACTGAATGTATATGAAAATCAAATATGTATCACCTCGCCATGTTCATTCTTTCTGTGTGTTGCGTTTTGTAGCTTTTCCATTTCAAGTCATAATATTTGTTTTACTTTCATATGTGTGGTTAAAGTGAACCCGGCGACCCGAGTTTGATTTCCCGGAACACGTAGCAATCAATGTGAGTGATATCTGAACCACTCCTGGGCTGGCTTCCTCTCTCCCTGCTCCAACCCGCATTGACCAGCATGGTGAAATACGGTCAAACAACCCAGGTGACTGCCAGGGCCTGAAGAAGCCTCCATTCGTCAGTGGATACAAACGTTAAATACAGTTTATTAATAACATAAAGCAAGTACGTATAGTAGAACATATGATGCCATTCTTACTATTTTACTGTGTTCTCTTATGCAGCCATTCAATAGCGTATGTCATTAATTGTTTATCATCACTCATTATCCGAACCCGCCTAATCGTGTAAAGCGTCGCGGTGAGCCAGATGCGGGATTCCTGCGACACAACAAACATGCGAATTCACAAATTGTTTGTAACTTTTAACGATTTATATATGCGATGCAAAAAATCGTCACTGCTGTTTGGTGGCCGTGAGCGGGAATCAAACTCTGGGTTCGTAGCTCAGCTCGCCGACCGCCACACTACCTGTACCCGTGCCCACCTCCAAACGCGTGTTATCGCTCCAAGCTGGCACCTCCATCTCTACTCGTCAACCTGTCACCTCGCCCCCCAACCCCCAACGTGGTGCCCGCCACGCGAGGGGGGGGTTGTCAGACGCGCGTGACGTCCCGTCCCCACTATTACATTTCGCACACCTCACAGGCGCCCCGGCCGCACGGCGCCTCTCCCCATTGGCCCGGCCGGCCATCACGCCGCGTTCCGATTGGCGCGCGCAACCCTGGTGCAAGAGCAGCCGGTCAATGGCGCGAGAGAGGGTGAGCGGAGCGGCGCTTATGCGCGCTGGGAAATTCGAGCGCCGTTCGCCAGTGCGAGACGAGGCGGCTGCAAAGCGGCGGCTGTGTTGCGAGGCGGGCGGCTTCGCTCGGCGGGATTCGACGCTTATCGGCTGCTGCCTTCTTTCGGCTGTCACCGAGCGTAACGGTCGAGGCTACGAGTTTGATAGCCTCGTTTGAAAGGTGAGTTTTGGTTGCGGCCTACAACGTTCCCCGGGAGCCTTGCTCCGCACGCCGCTTGCCTGGATTGGCTCGGGGTGGGGGTGGGGGATCATCCCGGCAGAACGCGGGTCCGCGGCCGGCGTGCCCAGAGAGGGGTTGGTGGTTCACGGCCGTCGCTCCGTCGCCGTGAATGGTTTTGCGTTCCTTTGGACAGTTTTTTGTGCTGCGTTGAATAGCTCGTGTGTCAGTGACGCAGGGTTGCGAGGCTCCGGTATGATTTGAGTGTGTGCGGAGCGTCTCTCAATGCCACCGTATTCGTACGTTTAGGGAAATGTGTGTTCGTGTGAGTGGTGTGTGAAATGTTAGGGAAGGTGTGCGGTGTGGTTTCCTTTGGGTATGGGCGGCATAAGTGGCGAAGTACTGTACTGTGTGTTCGATATGGGATATGGCACACGAGATTAGATGTTACCTTTGGATTTGCATCAGCGCATATAGGGGACGCGTGTGTTACGTCTGGAACGGCGGAGACGTGATTGCGTCTTGGATGTTAAGAAAAGGATACGTTTAAAGGACAGGGTAGAAGGCGACAGGAGACCATCGCTATGGGCCGGACTATCGACAGCATAAAATATATGCTGAATATATACTGTACACTGTTTAGATTTTAGACATCATAGGACGCTGTAAACGGAAATTACTCTAGGGTTGATGACACATTTCCCGGTCGTTGTTCTAGTCCAGTCGAACAATTCACAATAGTAAAATATTTAAAAGTTTCAGTGATCGGCCTAAAGCCGCGTTTAAAAAATAAAAGATGTGTATATTTGTTTACTGAACCAGGCTATGGAGTGGACACCTGCAACACAATCCAACCCTCAGGAATAACAGGAAGGATTTCGTTTTACGGACTGTTGGTGTTGAATGCGAGAGGCAGGTTGGGAACAATAGGAGAACACGACTTCGCCAGAGGTGCCGCAGTCTTAAGACTCTTGTCACAGCAATGAACCCCTTGGTTCAATTCCTGCCTCGGGTACCTCTCTGTGGAGTTTTATGTTCTCGGCCTGTAGTGCGTGGGTTTTTTCCGATTGCTGAAAAAAAAACCCATACAGCGCGGCTGATATTGGCCAAACATCTCAATGCTGAAAAATTACCCGCAAATTAAAGAACAAAAACTTTGTCTATCTGGACTAATATAAAGGAACACTGGTCAGGCTAGCTATTAAAACAATACAGTACCGTATTGCTAAGAACACTGCATTACAGAGACATTTAAATAGCACTTAAATTGCTCAGCGGCGCTTTGAAAGATCTACACCGGAGGCCGAGCACAGATGGGAGCAGTCATTTCCTGTAGACCACTGAGAAGAAATTCGCTCAATGCAGTACGTGCGTCGTGACCCTGCTGAACTGGCAACAATGCCAGGACTGCAACGCCGTAAAAATACGCTCTGCAACCCGCCCACCACTTGCTGCCGAGGTAGACGGAGCAGTGACGAAGATGCGGAATGGCCGGCAGCGCGCTAGGGATTCGTGGGATGACGACTGAGACAGTGAAGTGCTGCAACCACGCGTGCGTAACCGCCCTCCACCATCTAATCCGAGATGTTTGGGGACAGGATGTCAAGCCTGATGACTGGAAGCGAGGGATCATAATACCCATCTGGAAGGGCGAGGGCTCCGAAGCGTCGTATCTCAATTGCCGGGTAATAACCCTCCTCTCTGTCCCAGGGAAAGTGTTTGCACACGCGCTACTTGTCAGAATAAAGCCGCTTCTCATCAACAAGTGGAGCCCATAGCAAAGCGGGTTCGTGCCTGGCAGGTCTACCACAGACAGGTTACTACGACTCCATGTTGTTGCACAGATGCGGAGAGAGTTTTAAAAGCCAATCTGGGTTGCGAATGTCGACTACAAGTCCGCGTTTTGACTCTGTGGACAGATAATCTATATGGCTCCTGATATCTCGGTGCAGCGCCCCAAATCATCAGGCTCGTAAAACTCTTGTACGAGGGCACCTCAAGCTGCGTCCGCGTTTGCAACTCACAAAGCAGGTTCTTTCATATTGACTTTGGCCTCAGGCAGGGGTGTGTGATTTGTCCGGATGTCTTCCTATCCCTGTGCACCGGGTGGCATGAGAATGAACGGAGCCGACACGGGTCCTGAATCATTCACCAATTTCAATAACGCGCATGACGTTGCCTTGCTGGCGGTGATTCTTGACATCTTTGATATGTCACCGTACGCTATTAAGGAAGAGCTCAGGCCGCCAGGTCTGGAGCTGAACTGGTAGAACGCAAGGGTCCAGCATTTCAGCGTCACCAACCCACCAACCACCACGGTGGGCAGCGAGAGGGGATGAACCCTGAACAGCTTTTGCTCATCTGAACGCGAGATATGCAGACTGATAGAGACTGCAAGAGGCATTGTGCGGTCGCCTTACGCAAAGGTCTGGCACTCGAGAATCAATCTCAGCACCAAGCTGATGCTCTGCAGCACCTTGGTGGTTCCGGTGCTGCTATTTGGAGCGGCGACATGGGTATCAACGTGTGCAGGACCTGACCGGACTGGACTTCTTTGATCAGTGGTGCCGCCAGCAAATTGTCCATGTCTACTGGAAAGATCACGTGCAAAACGCTGGAGTGCGTGAACGTACGAAACGTTAACCTGTTTTAGGAAATTATCACCCACCCAGCGTCTCTGGCTGTTTGGCCACATTTCCAGAGCTTGGCGACTCGTTCGGTGCAATGAGGGCCTCACTCGCCTCCCAGTTAAAGCTCCCAGCTGACTGGCGCAGACTGCGGGGCCGGCCTAGGTCCACGTGGATACGGACAACAGTGGAAAACGATCTTAAATGGCATTCATGCCGCGTGGCATAGTGAGACACTAAAATGTTACCAACAAATATTATAAAAAAAAAGGTCCGGTACAACACTATGTTGTGTATTGTGTACGTTGTGGCGCAGTTGTGTACAGTGCTCACCATTGAAGTGTGTTACCCTGCAAGTCATAAATCACCAGTGTACTTTTCCGTCCGTGCGCGCGCAGAAAAGCTTAAAAAGGAAATACAAACAAATGTGGTTGGAACAATTACCAAAACAACTCTAATGAGGAAAAATAACTGAAAAACCTCACACAGAGTGGAAAAGACTACAGACTGCTGACATTGAGCAAGAAAAGCAAAAATGCCAACACTAATACAGTACTGTATAAAACAATAAACACTAACACTAATAAAATAAAAATGCTACAGATGCGTTTTGGTGAAAAAGACGACTTTGGAATTCTAACCGTATCATTAACACGAGATTAAGGCAGCCAAACGTGTCCAAGGCAGGCTGCGTAGAATATTTTACTGTTTAGCCTATATAGTGAAGTTACCGGTTAATGGAATCTGGCTAGCCTTGGTTTTACTGCACTATACTTATTTGGAATTAAACATAGCAATATTGCCCTCTGCTGCGATTACTTGCCAGTGCCCTCCTGAAAAAGAGGCTTGAGTCTCAGTGTGAGTCTTTTCTGGATAAACGAGTATCATAATACAGTCCATATTTTTAGCTGGGGTTTTATCTGTTTTTGATTTTATCTTCGTTCACCTTTTAATCAATTCAATTCAACTTTATTGTTAATTCTGTCATATGTACAGGACAAACTGTTATTTTCATTTTAGCTATGTACAGCACCTTGTAACTCTTGGGTGAAGGGCATTTAAAAATGTAAATTATTATTGTGAATTAACGCGACAGTGGAATACACCATGGCAGAATACAAAAATATTTGTGGATTTTCATAAAACATGTAAATGGTGTCTGCTGCCGAAGGTAATTCATTGAAAATAGAGACGTTCATAAGCATAAACGATGACAGCTTAAGACGGTCAGTCTAATAGAGGAGAGAAGATGTCTTGAGCCTTCACTGGAACAGGAGGATGGAGTTTAGCAGTGACGATGCATAGGAAAAGGAAATGCCAGACAACAAGGGGCAGAAACGGAAACTGGCTTAGATTTAAAAAAATATTTATTTTGTCAGCCATTATCCATGTGTGTGGTAAGGCATTTGAGTGGTAGTGAAACTCCGCTGTGAGACTTTTTTTTACATCCCATAGTGTACTAGTCCATACCTGTGTGCAGTGGTTTAACATTAAAAATAAGAATTGTTTTGGGATGGGATTAAGCTCCCATGCTTGGGATTTATATTGGACAACACAGTGTGGCTATGCCAGACCTCAATGTTAAACAGGCATGATGCATCCTTTGCTGCTAGTAAATTGTGCATATGAGTTGTCATTTATGAAACATGCCTCAAGGCGTGGACTGCAGTATAATATTTAACCTCACTGTGAAAGAGATAGTAGTACTGTATGTGGCTGGCTGTAAAACAACGCAGCTTTCCATAAGCCTTGAGCCTGCATTTAAACTCATTTTCTATATGAGACCATGTCCGGACATGTGTTAATGCAGCATAAATGTTTATGCCCATTATGAGCAGTTTAACGTCCATTATACATTTTCGATGTTTCAGGTGTCCAAGTCTGATAAATGCATTATTTTATGTTAGCACTGGTTAGTGCGTTGGTTAAAATGTATTGAATGGGTCTGTTTTCCACTGTATGATGTTCGTGACACATTTGTTGATTGGCAGTATACACGCACGGTGCATCTGTTTACCTTAAATGTATGCTCAAGAGATCTGCTCTAGCCAAAAGCAGAAGTGCTGCAATCCAGTTTCCCGATACAGTATTAACAAAGGCACAATGTACAAAACAAACTTTGCCAAGTATGTTATGATGAAGACATTTTCGTCTTCGCACTCGACATGGAAACGTATTATGTGGTAACTTGACATTCAGTAAAATTGCATTTTTATTGCCCCAGCACAATGATCTTGAATGTGCCTTACCGGTTTCATCGGTTCATATTTTTGAATGTTACTTTGTTCATTGCACTGTCTGTAGGTTCATTGTTGAAAATACGAGACTCAAAAATCAAATCGTGCCATTTTAACTGAATGTAGTGCCTGTGAAACACATTCTAAGAAAATGTGTGCTTGCTACGTATCGCTCTTTATATAAACAACCTGGTTTAAACAGCATGCATAGTCATATTCATTACACCGTACTCGTGAGTACACATCTTTTACGCCCTCGTTCACATCAGAGAGCTTCTGACTTGCCCATCTGCTCTGGTTTGCAGACTGTAGCAGTGCAGCAGCCGAGGTCCCGCTGCAGCACGCCAGGCTGCGTAGCCGAAGCGTAATAGTTTGCCATGCGGAAATTGTGTTCTTTGTGCCCTGGGGTTTGCACAAAGCAACACTGCAGCTTCTACCTTGCTCGGAGCGTCACAGCGTGAGCTTCCTTCTAGTTCCGGTGGAGGTTGGGGTCAGTAGTGCCATGGCTCTTTGACTTGCACGGTCAACGCGGGCGCCGTCAATCTCGATGTGCTGCTTTTCAGACGTAAACACAGCAAAGCAGAAGCACCTTGCTGTGCTCGCTGGGCATTGCACATTTTCTGAAATGATGGACATCGATCAGCGACGCAGCAGTGCTTGCGATTAACCCAGCAGCCCGCCAGATCACTTCACACATCCTCCGTGATGATCCTTACCCAGCTTCGATGATGGTCTACCTTCTGGGGCTTTTTCAAATTGGCCTTTATTGTGGTGAACAGAGATGGTTTTGCAGTGATGGCTCACACAGTTGCAGTCTTGGTGAGAGCAAGCAGTTTTTTTTTCTTTCCAATAAGCATTTAGGCATTTCATTGTGCGAAGGAGTCTCGAAACTAAACCCTTTAACTGTTGAGCCTGTGGAAAATGTAAATGCCTTTCTCACTATGCAGTGTAAGCTGCTTAACAAATGGACTAAAGATTAACAGCTTGTTCATAGAGGTTATAACTACAGTGCAGTCAACTAAAAGATTAATGTTATTATTTACAATGCAGTGTTGCTTTGCATGACGAGAACTTGGATATTTGCATGCTTTTTAACATTTAAAATAACTTAATTGCACCGCGACCCTCACCATGACAAGCGGTTTAGAAATGGATGGATGGATTAATTGCACATTATTATTATTCGATTAATATGTCAAAGAAATTCTATGTTTAGTTTTTTATGCATCCATAAATACGTGTTTATGTGTACGTAAACACGTAAACCGCTTTTGTCAATCCCCCGTATGCGTCGTGGGGGTTGTTTGACCATACTTCACCCCGCTTGGTCAAATGCGGATTGGTAAAGGTGGGGAGATTAGAGGTGGGAGCATGGCAGCACAATACAACAAATGAATTTGTTTTCACTCACCTGTCCTGCCCACCTTGTAGCCCCACAGCCCGATGGCAACCTGTTTGTGCATCGTAGTTGCCCATCCACCACTGTCCAAACTCAACTGTGCCTTGCTTCTGAGATCTGACCAGATCAGGTGAATTCCTGATTTCTTTGGTCATAGGCAAGTGATCATGAGCAGCACTTGAATCATAATGCAGTTTTTAAGGGCAACGTGTGCTTAGGATAAATTAGTCTTTAATCGTAATGTTGTTCTTTCAACCTTTCTCCCTTATTGAGAAACATGTTTTATTTATGTAAAGATTATGGTGCCTGTCAATAATCCTGCTTTATTAAATCTATAACCTCACAACTTTCAATCTGGCCATATTGAAGGACTTGTAATGAATATTTAATGTTCTCTCCCAGGCAAAGTGCATGAAACTGCATATTGATTCACTCGATACCTAGTGCGGGTTATAGAAAATGAATGACATAGACCTCATAATAATCCATACAGGAAATATATTTATTCAGTACAGTGGAAAAATAAAGTTCTTAGTTTTATTTAATCTCTAATAAGCCTGTTAAACATTTCAGTTATTCTATGAATATTTTTGTCCCGGGATGGAAACTAAATTACAGTACTGTGCTTGATTTTATAAATCATAATGGGAATTGTAAGTCTGAATTTAAGCTTTCAGGGTGGTTGGATATGCTTTTAGTATAGGAAGCTTTGAAATTCCAGTGTCAAACAATTGTGGGCTTTTTCCCAGCTCGGGACGCCTTATTTTTACCAATGGTTGGGGATTGTTACCATTTTCAGGCATGGGGAGTAATTCACATTTCTTTGGATTTCTAAGTCCCGTGTTATATTTGTCAAATGTCATGATTTTGACCAAGACTTGTTTATAGTGTTCAACAGCCTTAATTTGTACAATTTGGCATTAACAGCTTGTTACCACGGACAATAATTTTGAGAGAAATTAAATATCAAAGCCTTTGACATGACTGGAACATTCCTTTACATTTATTGGACATGTTGGACATAGTAGGGCGGGAGGGAGGTTTACAAATCACATGCATTTATTCACTGTATGAATGGATAACCTTTTTAAAAATCTTATTTTTGTTGTAGGTACATTTTGCGTATAGATAATGTGTCTCTTCATCCATGTGAATGTCACCTTGAACAACATCGTGGGAGGAAGATAATATTTTTTGGATTTGCAGGTTTTCCATGGGATTTAGCCTCCCAGAATAGGGGCTAGTGTCAGGCTTGTATGCAGCAGGTTCAAAGGTGATGAGGTTACACTTAAAACCAGGATGACCTGTTTGTGCTTGATAGGCGTAGCGTTTGTGCCTGCCTGGTGCTTGGTGCAGCCGCTTGGGGCACTCCTTAATGCAGTTTAAGAGAGGGTCAGTGCTTTTTTGTTTTCTTGAGTGTAGTTAAGCGGAAATTTAAATGTGCTGGCTGCTCTTGAGCCACCGAAATTGGGAATCATTCTCCAGCACGGTTGACTGCATTTGTGGATAATTGCTTTGTGCAACAAATATGTGGGCGTGGGGAGATTTGCACCCCTCTCGCCCGTCTTCAGTAGTTAGAATATTACACACGGCAGGAACGATTTCAAATGTCAATTCTTAGACCTTGTGAACACAAGAATCGCAATTCATTGTTGAGTAAATGCATCGTTTAAATTGATACATCCAAAAGTATTTTTTGTATAATTGGAAAAGAGCAAACAAATTATCCTTCAATATATGAACATTTACATGTTTAGTATATGTGATTAGTTACACGGTTTAAATTTTTTCCCCAAGATTGAGACGTAAATACATATCTAGTACTTAATGTTGGCCCTAATGTCCAGCTATAGTTTGTCTACTCAGTATAATATACAAAAGGTACATTGATGTTGCTGCCCCTACGGGTAGGTTGGAAAACCAAGCTTACTGGGTTTGCACATTTTTTTACATAATATCCACTAGTTGCATTATAATTTTAAACAATTTGTTTTGCGCAAAATTGTGATTTATTTTGTCACATGACTGCATTATTCAAGCATAGATACAGTACATGCAACGCAGTAGATGACATTTGATCATTACAAATAACATTCTAAACGTGTCTTCTGGCATCTTGACATTACATTTAACATCGCGCAGCATTTCTAGCTTGGCGGTTTTGTTGCCTGAAGATCTATATGCAGTGTGTGTGTGTTTATCTTTGTGGGCTGTCGTGTGCAGGCAGCCGAGCGTGACGGGGGGAGCCCCATGTTGATCTGGCAGCAATAGGATGGAGCCGGCCACGCCTGATGCCTCGGAGACTGAGCACACCCTGGTGAGTGGCACCTGTCTGGTGAGCCTGCGTGATCGGCCATGCTCTCACATTCCCCAGGGGTCATGCCTCCTAGCACGACTGAACCCAGACTTCCCACAAGGGCCAGCGTGAGTCAGAGCGTGTCTGTTGTGGACAAACGAATAATTGTTGTTTTGCACCAAAACACTTGCGTTCGGCTCATGGCGACTTAGGTTGGTGTGGAGAAACGTGGGTAGGTTTCCACTGGAAATTGTTTTGGAGATGGAGCTCAGTTTGTGTACGATTGGATTACAAAACTAATTCCGTTCTTTCCTTCAGTTACGAAGTTAATGTCAATATTAATTGCAATAAAACCTCAGCCATCTCAGGATTCCCACATAGAAGCCATGTTTTGAGTTGTCAGTCCTTTACGCTTTACTGTTGAAGTGGTCTTGAAATGCGATATTTAAGCTCGGTAGATCCTAAGGTTGTTGAAATGAAATATTGCATTTTAAATGTTCAGTGAGGCCCTTTGGATTTGTTTTTTGCCTTCCGCTTAGCACTTCCACATTTTCGTGATTTGTTCCAGTTTTTTTCGGTCTATAGTGCTGACCACTGTAGTTGCTATAACATTGTTTTAAATAGTAGTTCCTTATTTAAACAAAGCCCACTTCTGAGGTTTAGTATGGAAAGTTTTTTAACACAGGAAAGGAAATGAAGGAAAAAAATACGCTTGCCGCTTACAAAATCGTGCAGTTACTTTAGCTTGAAATTATATTTTTCTGCATTGTGTTTGCTTACATTCTGTGCACACTCGTATATGCACATGCTTCAAAAAGCTTCCCCTGTAGGCAAATTCGTACGTACTTAAAAGCTTTTTGCACGCTTACAAAAGCAGGGGCCATGAATGGAATTGGCTGGCACACACAGACCTCATACGGTCTCTCCCTTTCAAGCTGTACCTCCAACTCGGGCTTTGTTGACAATACTGATGTGCCTTTGCATCCGGGTACAGTATTATGCTTCCTTCTTCTTCGTACGGCTGATGTTGATGTCGAGCAACAGCTATGTTTTAACATTGGCGTGGTCGAGCCAGATAATTGTGTCAGGAGCGGTGGAGGGCATCGCTGTGACATGCCTCCTTCATGTTTGTGAAATTGGGCTTTGAGTTGTTAAGTTCCATGGTCTGTCCTGGGTAACAACAATCGCACACCAGATATTTGTATTTGTTTTCCTCTCTACTTCTGAGAATTTCACCACTGAAGTTCGTTGAGTAGCCCTGCTGAAAGCATGTATGAAAATACCTCCCTTTTAAACCTGCGCTCACTTTTCAACTGTCTAAGTGCCAGTACCCACAAAACACTCCAGATTATGCTTATGTGGTCAGTGACTCATACCCATATCCTTGAGTATGGTGACAGCATTGGAATCTTGTCTCCTTTTTGCTGGGCTATGAATTTGTTACAGTAGCTTGTGCTGTACGCAAAGGGGGCGTTTACCTTTAGGCAACCGAAACAACCTTAACCAGTTCAGCGCCTTCCCTTCAAGGAGTGTAGACAATTATTTTGACCGTTTTTAACAATAATAAAGGTCCACATTTTGGACCTTTATTTTTTAAAATTATTTTGTGATTGTCAATCATATTAAGTTAAGTTTACTGATCACATACACATATGATACATGGCAGTGAGATTCTTTGTTCCCGTTCTCTGAACTCTGTGCAAAACAATTCTGAGCAGTGTGCAGTATTACGAGCAGTATATAAACAGTATGTGTATGCTTTATAGGTTTTATAATTATAATTCTGTAAATATTGCTTAAACAAAAATAATGAAGAATCTGCTATGACATTTTTGTACATGTAATAAGTAAGTAAATATATGCAGCTTGATGTGATGAGGTGTTCTACCACACTCAGGCGCTCCCAGGGTGTGTTCTAGGTACCAAATAGTTCAAACACCTATGTGCAATGGCCCCTGATGTAATACATTGACTGGAAATGTCAGTCTGCCCAACAGTAAAGTCATATTGTTTCTCTGTTTTCTAATAATATCACCTGGTAAACGCCTGACCATTGTTTACGGTTGGCCGATGTTGGATGTGAAATTGAACTTAAAGAAACTTGTAAGTTAATTTAGTCATGAAAAGGTGAGTATTATACAGTGGTTGGTTGGCATTCCACAGGGTTTGCAATAAACAAAAAGACGCCGCATGGTAACCACCTGCGTCTGTTGAACGTAATTTGACAACATTTATTACACAAAGCCCTCTGTGTACTTATAGCCTATTGTCTAGAAAAATGTCAGGTTTCTAAGGTGTCCTGGGATGCCACGCCCACTTGATGAGTTTCTAATCATATATACTCCTCACTTGACTGCCCTATATAGTTTGGCTATTTAATGGCTCACTTACTTTGCTTATTGTTGTTTGTCTCTTAAAAGTACACATTTACAGAGCGATTGTATTACATGTCCATGTTTACCTGAGAATAAATTGACCTGTTCAAAAGCCGCCACTTGCCATTTTAAATGTGTGGGGTACCCCTGAAACGTGTGTACGTTCATACACCATGTGGTTATTTGAAGATGATAGATAGATTTTTATTATTACAGGAGAAAATAACCAGTGAGCTTGCAAGCACGTCCTGCGACACAACAAATACGGAAATTGACGAAAACATTTACATTTTTTTTAATAAATGTAAATTTAAGCAGATTTGTAATGTTTCGCTAAGTTGTATACTAAACCACTCATCATGCCGCGCTGCCCAAAGCTACTTCGACACGTCTTCTGTGCAGTGCGTATCGAAATGTTATGCTTAAGTATCGAATTGTTATGTTTGCGTATGGAAATTCTATGCTTGCGTATAGCAATATGTTCAGGAGCACAATGCCAATCTTGAGGTCCGTTAGCATGGCCACAATCACACTGGCTTATCTTTAATTTTCCACGTATAATGGAGACGTGTGCATAGGCCTGTTGATGTTCTGATGCGTTTATGCTTACACCAGTATCTTCGAGGAACGGCAGAGCCAGGAGGTGCTATGTTGAGGTGTTTGGAATGAAATGTTTACTCTGGAGGTCCACGTTGTTTGACTTTGTGTTTCTCAGATCCCTGAAGGGGGATTGGGACTTAAATATGCGTTGAGATACATATTTGATGGCTTGAGTAGGTTGCGGTTGGCAAGAAATCATGTAAACTCCTTTGCGGTTTGCATGTCACTGGATATTTCGTGGCAGAATGTTAGTATGGATATGCATGGAGGATAGGGGTGTTTTGTAGGCTGACCGACTGCCAGTTGCAGGGAAGGTAGGTTAAAAAACTGTAACTATTTAAAATGTTCAGTTATATACCCAATACGTAATCTTTATTACCGAAACAATTCCTTAAGTTGCCTGTAAAAAAATAGTTTCTTGCTCAGTAACAGAACCAAATTTTACTGTAGAAAAAATCTAATTTAGAAACAAAATGCACACACAAACAGGACTTATGTACAATAATTGGCAGAACAACTACAGTATTTCCAGCATACTCATTACTACTTGGTATTAAGTATTTGCAATTTTACATGTAACTAAAAACAAAGACCAGTTGCCTTCCACTATTAACATTATTACAATCCTATCAAACTGAGCTCCAACTGGGTCGAGCTCTGCTCTCTGCGTGGATGGATGAAAGTAGGGCATGCCTTAATATATATAGTGTAAACTTTATCTCACTGCACACAGGGGCCTTACAAGGGCAGCCTTTGGAGGGGTTGTATTGATGAGTGGTTTTTACTGGCACTAATTTGTTTTTAAAAATGGACATGTTTAGAACATTTTCAGATACACTTTATTGTTCAGTTTTTATTGCCATTGCCAAACAGTTAGCCACACTTAGTAACTTTTACTGGGTAGTGCATTACTTAAAATATTTACTCCCCAACTGTGATCTCTGCTCACAGATCAACACAGAACAGAAGCTTCTGTAATATTTAACAAAAATCCTTCACACAATTCACTGCAAATTTAAAGGGGTGACATTTGCAACCTTTATTTTGAATACATTGCAATATATTTTTGGCTCATCTATGTGTTGAAAAAATATTGTCAATAAATCTGCAGTTTTGTGTGTTATTCAAAAATTATGGAAGCATCTTAAATAACATTAAACTATATCTTTGGACTTCTCTAAAACACATGTGTTAATGTCTTCACTCAGCCTTGTAAGCCATGAGAAACTGTGAGTGAACCTTACAATTATTTTAACCACTGCATATATGCAAAATGTATGTTAAACTGGTAATGATGAGCAAAGATCGCAGCTGTCTCCATGAACACAACTAATCCTGGGAATAACTCAATCTTTCTTGAAGACTTGCTTTTGCTTTAAAAATCAATGGTGTGAGGTGTAACACCTCAAGCACAACATGTTAATCTGAACACCATGGTCCCTGACCTTAACACTGCCTTCAGAGTGCCAAGGCGCTAACTATATTGGGTGATGTATCAAGAGCCCTCTGCATGGAATGCTGTACCATAGCTCGAAAGTCTAGAGGTTACAAATTGCCCAAAAGTGTGGTGGTAGGTCTGCAACTTCTGATTTGACAGACTGAGGGAGTGAATGTGTATAGTGATATCTGGAAACAGTAAACCTTCGCTGCCTGAGAGATAAACTACTTCATGGAGAAATATCTTTTGGTGAGGCCATTAGGTGCCCTTGAAGTTTTAGTTCCCATTTTCATTCCTACTGCTGTTATTGTTCCTCGCCATGGTTTTGTGGATTCACTATCCAGAGCATCATTGGACTAGTTTGATAGACGCTGAGTCGCTTTATCAAGCCGGAGCTTATCATAAAGTGCATGTTGTGGGCAATAAGACCATTTTGGCAAAATAAATATAATGCAGCTGTGTTTGTACATGCACAGCCCTTTTTGTCAGTCTACTGCTGGATGAGGGTCGCAGGTGTTATGTAATCATACTTATTCACGCTGATCAATAAGCGTTGCTTAAGATCGGAAGCATAAACATTGTTGCATAATACAGTACAAAAAATATTTTTACGCCACATATTTTTTGTAAGCCAAAAAACGTAAACAAATATAATTAATAATCAAACTTGAAGCATAGCGTTCAATAAAATGTTTGTAAGACAATACTTGTTCGAGAGATATTTGCTCAGGACCACAATTATTGGAACATCGTCCACCAGAGAGTTGCATCTACATTTGACAGACACACAGATGGAGAACATCTATTATTATATAAATGGTGGTTGACCTTCCGAGCACTAGCCAGGCCCCAATTTGTTAATCTTTCAAGAACTGTTGATCGGGTGCATTCAGAGTAATTTTTTCATAGGAGCAGATGTGTTTAAATATGCCTAAGTACGGGTTTAAAGCTTTGTTGTGTCGAATTCATGTGTGTAATTGTAATAGAGCAAACGCATTTGCATAATTGCTGGAGTAAAAAAGAATACCTTTCTTTTATTGCTCTATAGGCACTACAAGAAAATGTATCGCAGAGTTAGTGTTGTTCGTTCCAATATGGCAACCGTGTCCACATATCACCTGATATGTTTATAATGACTAAATAGCGATGCCTTGGGCACTGCACAAAACCAAATTACAATGTACAGTAAATAAGGAACATCTGATACGTGGTATCAAGGAACAGCAAACATCCTTTAAAATATGATTTACAATTGTAAATATAAAAAGCAGAAAAGCAATTATTGACTTCTCCGTTTCCAAGTGCCCACATTCGACATCTCATGTGATCACTGTATGGTTGCGAATCCCACCAACGCTTAAGTCTTCACTGCACACCCACCCTGACTGACCATTGAGACGCAAAAGGAAACAACAGGATGGTAGGGGCGTATCCTCTGCTCTGTAGAACTTCCAAAAATAAATGAGTGGATATCAGCGTTTTGCAACACACATTCACAATAAGTGGCATTTACTGTACAATTACAGACACGGACAACACTGGCAGTATGCATTATTGGTTTGGATGTATTTTGTATGATCACCTTGACAATTATACCATTGAGATTTGCTGTCAAGAGCTGTTCTTTCGGCATAGCCGTGTCCAGCATTTTCCCTCCCAGTTGACACCGCTATCCCGAAAGAACAGCTCTTGAGAGCAATTCTCATTCATCGAGCCATAAAAACCTACATCAATGCAACATTACCAATAGCAGTATATTTTAGAGCTTTACTTTTTAATAGATTAACTAGCACTGCTCACGCTTTTACACAGGATACCACGGCCAGGACGGAGGGTTAGCGCAATGCACGAACCTGCCTCAACCCTTTGAGATCCGGTGACATCTTGACGCAGGTGTGCGAGGTGACATCACCAGCGCGCATTTGCCTGCCTCGTGCCAGCCAGCAAAACTTTAAAAGTGCACAGCTACATGAAGATCCTCCCAGGCGGTCATAGGGGATTGGCGCAGGTTTTGGTTAATCCACCAGGGAGGTGACGGATGGTGGGGCCCAGGACCAGTTCAGATCTCATTCACTACTGATATTAGCCATGGCTAATAACAGCCATAGGCCATGGCCACATAATAGCCTTGGTTACTGTGATAGCCATGGTTAATAGCACGGTGCTCGAATCACTACTCTCAGTATGTGAGTTATAGGTTAGGTTCGTTTGGAATACATATGTACTATGCCTGTGTATGGGGAATGCAATACACTTTTCTTTGCCAGTATGCCATGTGGAGGCTCTGCAATTTAGTCAGTCTTTACGCTGGAAGGAACCGTTGAGATATATGGCTTATTAAAAATCAGTTTTCCAGCGGTTGTCCATATTTGAAGGGGAATGTGTATGAGAGACTTATCTATAACGGGGTATCCTAATGATAATTGCCAACCTGCCTGCAGCATGGACTTTTAGCTTAATCATCTTTCAATACCTTGTATTTAATCCAGACGTTGCTTTAGGAGAGCTTTGATTACTGCATTCTTCTGAGTTGCCAAATCTTACGTGCTATCTCAAAAGTTAATAATTCTGCTCGCATTCCACTGATAGCTGCATCTCTATGGCCTGCTTGCTGCTCATGCCAGGCAGTTGAGCTGCCTCTCTTTGGCCTAAGCCTTCCAAAACGATGCAGCAATTGAGCTCAGACGCTCCCTAATTAGGCAGATGAGTCGGTGCTCTTTGCACATTGTCAGTGATGTCTGGCAGATTTAGCAGCAGTAACATGCACAAATTGAAACCCATTGCTCTAAAATGTCGACTTTTTAACCATGAATTGTTGTAGTTTATCTTATCAGTCATTGGTCTGCCAGGCATTTTGTTTACTGTTATTCGGCATTTGGGCAAGGACGTATACTCTCACCAAGGCTATTCACAGCAACTCCAGAATATGTTTTCTGAAAATTTGATTGGGGAAATGAATAAAATAAACAGGAATCATGAAAGTATTAACAGTGTTTGATTGATGATGGTTCTCCCTCTCTCCCTTGTGAAACGTCGCAAGGGAGAGAGGGAGAACGCTCGACAAGGCTATCCTGAAAGAACAGCTCTGATGAGCAACCCATCATGAATCGAGCCGTGAAAGCCTACATCAGTTCAGTTTTCAATTCATTGAAGTCATGCAATTTTTGCAACCAATGTAACTGAACGACTGGACATAAGAAAGAAGAACTTATTATAGAAGACTGCCACAAAGTTGGTCTAAAGATACATACGAGCAAATTTAATTCATAAGTAACTAAATTTTATAAACAAAAAATATTGTTGGAGTGAGAAAACTAGAATACCCAACAGAGAACTGGTACCTGTGGTAATCATTGAAGGCAGACCATGATAATTATTCATTCAGAAGGCCCAAGAGAGGATCATGTGCTTTTGGAAAATTGTATTTGATAATGAAAGCATTGTAGGCCTAAAGACAAACATTTTCCATTAATACATTTTACCTGCTGTGATATAGGGATCATAAACTTGGAATCTGACAAGTAACATGGAGCATGATTGATGGTTGCTGTTCAAAGCAGATCTTTTGGGATAGCCATATCGAGCGCTCTCCCTCGCGACGTTTCGCCTCCCACGTTGGAAGCATCCTCAAGTGTTGAGAGTAAGCGGCTGTGGCAAAAAACATGGCTGATGAATTTTTATTTCAGATACCGTAATATGTATTGTTGAATTTATACACGTGTTAGGTATGCAATGCAGAGTTAACAGACTTTACCTTTCCTATGATTTTCAGTGTTATCAAGGATGTGCTTCTTTATGAATGGTCTGACATATATGTAACTACCTAAAGTGTGGTCTTAGGATTGTTTAGCAGTTTACGCCATCTGTAAACAAGGGAAAATCTGTGGCTGATTAATTAACAATAAGAGTGAGGGTCAACGCATTAGTCAACAATGCAACACAATGCTGATGATGCTGAGCATGTGTGACAGATTGTGTATGGTGTTGTAACACATCCTTAGCTGTGTTAATGTCTAACTTGCTTCCACTTAAGTACGATCGTTTTGGCTGCTGCTCGTAATTATCGCTGTTATCACCATCATCACTTACGTTTTCAGGGACTCTTCTCTCAATTTAAAGCGTCATAGAGTACCGTATGGGGTGCACTTTCTTGCTAGAGAAAACAAATGGCCTCAAGGAACCTTAACGCATCTGCACATTCCAATTCGTTCTGAGTGTAATGCACACTAACCTTGTAACGATGCAATATTTTTTATTGACCGCTCGCCCACGTTTCCCTTTCCTGCTGGTGCTCCCTCCACACCCCTGCCTCCCTGCCTCTGCGTTTCTCCATCCCTCTATTCCTCATCCCCTCCCTCTCACGCACACTGCCCACCTCTCCACTGGCCACTGCACTGCTGCCCACAGGACTTTGTGGCAGAGGCTGCTCAAGCACGCGACAGCCATGCATGTGAGTAACACGCGGTCCTCACTTCTCACCCGGTGCCTCCTGTTGCCTTTCTGTGGGGCTCTCGGGTTGCGGTCAAGTGGAACTTCGGTTTACACACACGGTTCATTTGTGTTGGTGGAAAAATGTATGGCAGTGGCAAGTCTTGAAACGGTGTGTGTTTGTTTTGGTATGTTAGTGTGTTTCATCACTGTGGGTTTTTTTTATATAAAATGTTCATTATTGTTTTGTATGTTAGCTTCTTCTTCTTTGCGATTCTTCGAAGCGCGATGTTAAATTACAGTTTCCCATTTTCTTACACAGCCCCTTGCATTTTCATTGAACTCCGCAAGGTCTTTTGAGCTGCAGAGGTTTGGTAGTAGAGCACAGACAAGGCAGTGTTTATATTGCCATGCTACTTTTTAAATCGTTTACTTAACATCTAAGACATTTAAGAAATGTATTTCGCACTCGGCATGGTAAGTTATTGATTGTCATGGTTTGTTGTTAGTTGCTTTAAAAAAAATACGCATTTCAAAGCACAGTGTATGGGCAGGAAGGATGTTGTGATGTTGGTTGCTTTTTATCAACAAAGGTAAATTTAGGACATGACACTATATGTTCATAATTTATCAGCATGCATTTTGAGAATTGCTCTTAAGAGCTCCAACGCTGGAGACATCATCTGAAGATGGCCTTCAACGTGGGAGGCGAAACGTCGCGATGGAGAGAGGAGGAACGGTATCCACGGCTATCCCAAAAGAGCAGCTTTTTATAGCAATTCTCATACACCCAGCCATGAAAATCTACATTAATACAGCACGACACTTAGTTGTGTAAAGAGAAGGATGCTGTTGGTGTGATTATAAAATTGACATTATCCAAAGTGACTGACTTTGTACGATATGAAATTCATATGGAGGAAGAGCTGGAATCTGTTGCTGAGGAAAGGGATATCTGGTCCACTCTCCTTGGACTGCTGCCACCGCGACCCTCACCAGGACAAGCGGTTTAGAAAATGGATGGATGGATGAATAAGCCACCACACTCCCTACAGTGTGATAATTCAAACACTGCCGCTAGGGGACAATCTTCTTCTTTGCGATTCTTCGAAGCACGACGGCCAGCCCCCGGACATCGCCGTCCCTCAGCTCGGCTTCGAAGTGTTTGGTAGAATTCGCAGGCAACACCAAGTATTACCTGACAGGGATCGCGACGTGAACGCTTCTAGGGGACAATGCAAGGAGCGGACATATCCATTCCACCATATTTACATCAATTAAGCCTATAGGTTGGAGGTTGGCCAGCAGTGACTGGAATTAATGATGTGTTCAAATGTGCTTGTTCCACTTACTCATAAGGCGTTTTCCTACCTCAGGTGGAGGGT
>JAZEWU010000011.1:6665172-6687505 GCA_036362915.1 Geotria australis | reverse complement strand
GCTGCTAGCAGCAAGCCTGTGGAAGGTGTGTGATCAACCCAGCGGTGGGGATGTGACATAATAGTTTATCATGGACAAGACTCCTGTAGTCCTGTGAGAGGAGCACAGCGGCTGCTATTTTTGTAACTCGTCAAAGGTTTAGCTTTCCAGGGGAATGTCATACCCGGCTGCTAGAGATGTGCTATCTCGCCTGTATG
Source organism: Geotria australis (assembly GCA_036362915.1). NCBI lineage: Eukaryota > Metazoa > Chordata > Hyperoartia > Petromyzontiformes > Geotriidae > Geotria > Geotria australis. The sequence continues at coordinate 6,687,308 of JAZEWU010000011.1, read as the reverse complement.
TTATTGAGAACGTCTTCTGAGCCCTGACGTGAATGTATTAACAGACTCATCTGAAACGTAACGCTTGAAAAGGCCAGAGGGTAATTTTAGATGAGCTTTCTACAAAATCATAACACGATGCCATTAAGCAAAGAGTGAGTGGTTTCTTAACATTCCGCAAGTAATTGGTTGGTTGGACATGCTCCCAATGAGAATAAGTATCCAGGTTTGACTTCTTGCAGTGGCCTATGTCAATCATAGCTCCTCCTTGTGTTACAAGGGTGGATGTCATGGTGCGTGGAGAGCAGCCCTATGCTGCACTAACAATGACCACTTAGTACATTACCTTTTATATAAATACTATTATTATTATTATCGTCAGATTCTCTGGTCATAGAAGGGAGCTTGGCTTCATATAAGCTCCATACCTAATCTAAACAAAGAGTAGCCTGAAAGTTTTCATTACATTATACACAGCAATTTGCAGAGTTGAGCATGATTGCATGTTGTTCCTATATATATTATCATTTTAACGCGTGACGTGCACAGTATTTGGCTGCTCTTGTCGAGAGAGATCGGCTTGGAGGCATGAGGAGTAATAATAATAACATTTTATAGAGCGCCTTTCATCCGAGGGTCACAGTGCTGCACAAGGGCCGTGGAGAGAACGGCATGTCAACAACGACAGAAAAAAAAAACTGGAGCACCCAGAGAAAAACCCACCCATGCAGGGCGAAACACACTACCCCATACAGATGGAGTTGGTGGAGCCCACATTTTTGCTTTACTGCCTTCTCCTGGCAAGCCAGGGTATGACTCCTCTGCCCACGGGAAATGAGTTTCATAACATTTGTGCTATCGACCAACCCTCGCTTCCACAGTGTTTTTACAGTGTGGGATTATAGGCCTCTGCCACCACCGACCGGCTATTTATGATATCAGTCAGATGATATGAATAGTGCATTATGTCATCTTTACGTTTGCAACGAGAGATATTGGCATAACAAATATCCACAAGATTTATGAGCTGCTGATGAAGGTACTACATTTGCACTTTCATCAGGCGGGCAATGTGTACTGAATGAAACTGTACTGATTTTGTTGTACCTTGCAACACCTGTCGTATTTCACAATTCTGCACATCTAAGCTAAAGGTTAAGGTCACTTGTTTGTCTTTCTCTTGGTTAAAAAGGTGATGGCGTTTCAAATGCGTGCATTACAGGTTTGCCTCACCCAATCATTGACAAACTAGTGTTCTAAAAATATTTGCCGAGCACCAATCCACGAGGGCTGCATATAATAATATCGTATATATGTCAGTGTTGTTGCTGTTGTGCGGGTTAAACGGCCGGTATCCAGGTTGACCCAGGTTGGCCACATGCCCACCAATGATGGGGTATTGGAGCATAATTTTACGGTCGGATGCCATTTCTTGACGCCAAACTCCTTTAGTTGAAGGGTCTTCGGATTGTTATTTGACTGGAACCTCCACCGCAGACCTATTCACCAAAGGAGTATCAAGCAGACTGCTAGACTCCCAGTGATATGGCTTTGGGGTTCATTGGAACATGCACCACAATAAAGTTACGATCCATCTGAATTAATAAACAATTTGTATTTAATAACTTATACATTCATTCATTATCCTTACTCGCTTAATCCTGTTGAGGGTTGCGGTGAGCCAGAGCCTATCCCGGCAGACACAGCGTCTTTAGCTGGGAACAGAACTTATGTTGTTTATTGCACAGGCGGTGAAGCACAGCGCTAGCGCTCCTGCCAAATTTAAGTAATATTCACACTCGTGGTCGATAAATAACTAGATTTCAAATAATTAATAGTTAATACAAATACATTATTTTTATGTTTACTTATTGACTGTTGAGCACAAACCTGATTGTGTAATTTTCATGGTTAGGTAAAACTCATGTCATCAACTCGTTTTGATAATGATTGATTCAAATAATAGTATTAATTGCTATATTTGTAATGCACGTCTCTCCTATATGTTATGCTAACCCAGTCACTTGAGTTTGATTCCTAGCCATGGCTATCAAAAGTGTTGAGTTATATCTGAATCAGTCTTGTGCCCCCTTGCACCAGCCGTCGCTTACCAGTACGGGAAGGTATGTTCAGTGACTGTTGTAAATAATTATTTATCTAACGAGAGGAAATTTGTTGTTTTGTGGCCCCATTTTCACCGAGGCTTCCCAAGGCCACAACTCATTACTTTGTTTAGACTTAATTTCCGGCCAGTCAACTTGGAGTTTGAATAAACAAGCACTTGTAATTTTCTTAAAATACCTTCGTTCCTCCGAGACCTTTTCTGTTCTCATCTAGAGAAAACTAGCTTGTTTGTTTCTCTTCAGATGGTGTCACATTGAGAACATATCGCAATGAGCTATTTTAAGTCGTCATTCCTGCCCACATAAATGTAAAAATAACGTGTACTTTTGTGACCGGCACATTCTGTTGCAACATAAAAGGGTTATGGCCTTAAATATGTCTATACAGTATATATTAATAACGATATCTTTCTGCTCAATATAGTCATTATCGTTCATACATTAATTCACTAGATGGTAAAGTTTCGCAAGAGCTGCAGAAACATATTTTAGCCGAGTAAGTATAATACATACAGTGTATCCCCCACCCCCTGTAGACCCTAACTTTGCCTGGTCTTTTTGGCAGCGTCTATTACACTGATTGATTCACATAGGCTTCATGGGGGCAGTGGTAGGCACCCTTGTCTGTGCTCCTGTGCTCTGCATGATTGAATGCCCGTAGCATAGATTTAAACGAAAAGCTTGTGGCATTTTGGAGATTAGGGCAATAGCACTTAGCGTGCCAGCAAAAAGAGGGATTGTAGGGATTGCTGCCATTTAAGTGATGCCACAATGGGGAACATAGAATCCAGCATGTACGCTGGCCAGGACTGATCCGTGTATTCATAATGGCGTCATGTGCCGTGTTGAACTTTTGGACTTGAAACCCTGATCAAGTATTAATAAAGTGGTTTGCCTTGTTCAGATTTGAAATGTGCTGAGCACAGTTGCACAAGCGTTCCAGTTGCAATGTGGAGCCCCGCTTGATTGCTATACTTCATACAGTGGGGCTGACGATATATTGGAACAATGTTATTTGATTTAGGAGCATTGTTTTGAACCAGCGATTTAATTTACATCGTACTGGTGTACGTTTTTACGGCTTGATTCATCATGGTTGCTTTTCAAAGCTCTGGATAACCGTGTTGAGCGCTCTCCCTCTCTCCTTTGCGACGTTTCTCAGTTCATTGAAATGAATCGCCAAGAGTTGCTGTGAAACAGTTTCTGCATTTGACATTACAGTTCTATCAGAAAGTGTGCACATTGTTTTTGGCTCGCCTAAATTGCTTTTTGCAGAGCAGTGCATTTGGCTGTATAACGTGGTTCTTCTCTAAAGTGGGGTAATGACAAATGTAGCTTGCACCGTCGGCAAATGGAAGTACCCTGAAGTGTACTGTGCAGCAAAAATAAATGGCTCAATTACATGACAGGAAAATGTCAGCTGCCATTCTTACTTACGTCTTATGGAGGGACATTTTTGTTATTTTTACATTACTCTATTTCAACGAAAGGCCATCACTCCACTTAGTTCATCTTGATGAACGCAAAAGTATTTTTCCCAGTTCACCTCACTTTGTTTTAATTATGCAGGGGAAATCTTGCTGAGATTCAGTAAATTACACGCTAAATATTTGGGTAAACTTTGTTTTATACTGTTAGCTCACAATTTAATTTCATTTGCACCTGATTCTAAGTAGAGTTCATTCATAATTGTGAGCAGTTAAAATAAATGCCATTTAGGCGATAATAGAATGCACATTGAACCACATTTTAAAATTACAACACCAGGTACTTAATATTAACCATGCAGCCAACTGCGCATCGGCAATTTATAGCAGATGTGTTCATGCACTTCTGGGAACAGAACTGATTCTGTGTATATTGGCTTAATGGTGATCACACTATCGCACTGCCTCCCACGATTGTTCAGAAAAGCATTATGTAGTAGCCATATAATGTTGATTGATTTATTGATTAATATTGCTAGTTATGCTTAAGATACGTTTCAAATAATGTGTTAGAATTTATAGATAATGATTATGTTATTAGGTTTAGGCCAATTAAGCTAACTAAATTGTATGAATCAGAGAGAAAATAAACAATGTAAATGAAACAATAAAATTGAGCCAAGCATGCTCGAGTTGTTTTGACATGATTGCCCGTTGTCTAAATGTCTAATTCTTGTGTCAAATTAGAACTGCAAATGGTAACCATTCATAACATCTCTGGATGGGGGGGAATGTGGTGGGAGGAATGCCTACTACATAGCTTGGCTGCATGTGAAATTCCAAACTGGCCATTAACAGAACGGTATTAATGATCATTGGATGATTGATCATCTCAGTGACAAGCCAGCACTTTGAGATCAGGACAAAATGACTGCTCCAGAGGGAAAGCCAAAAAAAATCGTGAATTGGCTCTCAATTCCTTTTGATCAGCAGTCACTATTCATGTTTGCATGTTTCTGTGTAAAAACAATCTGTGGGAGTTTGGCCTCCACAAGGTGGATTTCAGAGGGCTTTGTAGATTGCACAAGCTGGTGGCTTGCCTTTATTTCCAATCTGCAGGCACGTGAGAAACATTGCACAATGCATAACATATTCAACACATTCGTCATTAGCCCTGCATTACAACGGAGAAATATATAAGAGGCGGATATTTCAAGCATTGGCACTTCAGAGAAGAGAGTGAAGGTATATTTGCTTTTACACGGAGATGTTAACGTACACTTTGGGGCCTTGAGTAAACTCGGACATTTTTTTATTTAGACGAACAGTTTTGAATTTATGTTAGAATTTGTTTTACTGTTTTTAGACATTCAGTATGAAAACCTTACACACTGAAAAGTATAGTTTACCAAGAACACTTAAATTTGTTCAAGGTACAGCCTTTGTGCATATGTAAAAACCAATACCATTTCCTGAAGAATTGCATTGTCTTGATTGTTGAATTGCATTGTGGGAAAACACACAAGAATATTTTTTTTCTAATGTTCAATAGACGCAAGCAATACCAGTGACCGATGTTCTAAATGGTTCTGAGGTTCCCCTTGGTCGACTCAGCCTTAAACGAGTACTCAGTGCAGTGTGTCAACGTCACCACTGAGGAAACCATGACATTAGTGCTTTCCACTACCCTCCTCGTGTGCCAGGTACTGGCCTGCATAGGTGCTCGCTCAGCAATTGCCCCATAGCTCCTAAAGGCTATACGGGGAACTTTGTTTGAGGTCACACACGCATAACTGCCCATTCAACGTTTTTAATGTCACTATAATGTGAGCAGACCAGCAATTGCGGTGAAATGGTATACACCCCATCATTAAATTATTACAATGTGACACCAGAACCTTACATTTGTGATCACAATGCGAATGTGAATGCAATATGAAAATGGAACAATTTGTTTTGGCTTCTGTAATTCAAAATAGGGCAGAACGTAAATATAGCTTTTCAATTTGTATTCTGCGCATAGTGGGGCAATGCAGGAAGCGGTAGGATGCAGTATGCACACGGCAGTCTGAAATTTAGCTTATGTGATCCAGGCAATGCCATTTGTACTCACAAATTTAACAAAATGCACAAAATACCTGCCGGAGCACTGTATGCCTGATCATTTGGATTGGCTGCTGTGTCAGCAGTGAGGGCAAACCCTCTGATCAGCATTTCTTGTGACCTATGAAGCTGGTACTTTGGTTGGCCACTAAATGTTCCACAGCTGCAGAGAATTACTTAGCTTTAATCACATCCTGTCATAATGAATTATTTAATCTCAAAATGTAAGCTGCATGTACCAGCTGTGGAATGTTTTATCAAAATTGTATCTTTGCTGTAAAATATATAATCTTGTGCTTTATATCGATGTAAAATATCAAACGTCCGACATTTTCTGCATTGCGTGAAGACATTCTGAACCTGATTAAATCAGATTTTTATGGGTTTTATGGAACAGTCCTCATTGTAGTCCCCGGTGACTGAAGGCAGCTTGCTCACTGGCGTACCCTAAAAGATGGAGCAGTTGTCTGCATGTGACAACCCGGTGGCAATGGTGATTTATGGCTTTATTACACTCACGTGATTCTGAGTTTTATTAGACACCTGATGTTTCACAAAAAAAATGCCTACATACAAATGCGCTTTAACCGAGGGTACAACGGTGTTATCTTGCCAATATAAAATGACCTTGGGGAACTGTCAGAGCATTGCAGTTTTATATATATTTTTGTCCTTTTGAAATGGATAGTTTTAGCTTTCAAAAATAGAGCCTAATGATGTTATTCTACCAGGACTTAGATGGCTATGAATCAATGCTGATGCATGGTAGTCTTAGAAGAAGAAGAAGTCTTAGATTGGCGGGGGCATGGCTATTTATAGGCCGTTGGATGCGAGATGTATGACTATGGCTTGGTGCTATTATCTCCGTTAGGCCCAGCAGGGCGTAGTGTGAAGAGAGGGGAGGGATCGAGGTGTCGTCGTGGCGGAGGAAGTGAGCTGAAGGAAGCGGGCGTCTGGAAGCTGAGTGGCAGCCACCTCGGGGAACACACTTGTTTTCCCAGCTTGATGCTCAATCTTGCAGCTCAATCTTGCACATTCATGCTGCGTTCTTCACCATTCCTCCGCAGCCTCGGCATTCTTTAGAGCGAATTTTAATCGGAAGATATTGTAAAAAAAAAAAAACCTTAAGCATGTGCCACTTTGTCTGTTCCAAGGCATGACCTGCTATTAAAAGTTACGTTTTTGTAAATGGGAACAGTGTCTTCTTGGAAAAAAAACTGTAATCTGCCCTGAGCTATTCAGCTTAATGATATAATTTAAGACACGTTTGTAACTAACATCCAGGTAAGAAAATAGCTCCTTTGTTAGTGAGTGAGCTAGCTTTCACTGGGTTGACAGTTCAATTCCTACTCTAGTGATGATTTTTAATGGATTTTCGCGAATGGGATGTCTGTCAACGTAAAAGTAAAACTGTAACATTATTTTCAAGAGCACGCATGTAAAGAATACCAATATCAAATTTATAGTACATTTTAGGTATTGTTCGAAAAACAGAAACTATCTTTAATTTGTCCACTTAGTGTTAAATTAAATGGATTTATAATAATTCTTGGTGCAGCAATATATTGAGACCACAAGAGTAAAAAAAAATACTTCGGCATTAAGGAAGCAGAGTTAAATATTTAGATCGAGATCAGCCGACAGCGCTTGTGTTTACTGTATTTATAAGTCAGGGAATCTTTCGGAACACCAGTGTGAATAATTAAAAGGCGGCAGTTCAAGTTGTGAATTCTAAACTCACCAGCTCAGAGGAAAATTCCAAGCAAATTGCAGCTCGGATCCGTACGCTGAGAGATGCACAGCTTAGGTTTCTGAAATTTCAGCTCCAATGTGGCAACCTGCCTTTTTTTTCCACAGAGAGATGCCGATCTCACAGGGATGATTGTGCTCCATTAGGCGCTGCTTGCTGCACCAGGATGACTTTAATTACCTTACGGGAATTGCTCAACTGTGTTCTGCCTTGCTTACCGAGAGATTGCTGTGATCGCTGCACGCGTGCATGCGTGCACTCACACGCATCATTCTCACGGTTGTGAAACAGCAGCTACATATGCTGTTGCTGAGCACTCTTAGCACCCTGCCCATTTTTGGAGTGTCCTTCCTATTCCTGCTTTCTTGCATTTTCAAACGTGCTATATAAGGGTTTATTTTTTCAATACTTAGTTCAAAATCGGTGACTACTGGTAAAGCAATTGTGAAAGCACTTGCGGCCTCATTGCGTTTTTTATTTGTCCAGCCCTACGTTGGGCTTTAGCTACGCACCATTAGCGATAAACCTGTCCTCAAATTAGTCAAGTGCCACGGAGGACCCAATGAATCACCATCTCTCTCTCTTGCGTGTCCCAAGTGCCTTTTCCACTCCCTATTTTCCTTGTTTCATTATTGTTCTAAGAATAGGATGATAGTGTATTGGCAGAATACCCAGCTTCCGCTATCTTAAGGGAAGTGAAATGGAAAGCTCCTGCGAAAATTATTGATCGCATTTATTATTAAATCACAAAACTTTGAAAGGAAGAGGGATGCCTCCGGCATGCTGTCTTGGTCTTGTTTAATTTACACACGGCACACATACCCAGTGTGTTGATTTTAACTCAAATGAGTATTACGAGTCGCCAGACTTGTGGAACAGGAGGTGGCATGCATACTGGAAGGGTGGTATTTGATCACAAAGACTGGCCTTGGCTATAAGAGCCGCAAGTGGTGCCTGAATGCCACCCAGTCAAGAAGCAGATATGCCAAATGTATCCAGTTTGCATACATATGAAAGACTACGGATATAAATCACTGGTTGCTTGCGATATGAGAGCCATAATTGGAGATGTGCAGATATAATTACATTTCAGATGACAACATTATTTTCAACTCCAGATTTAACTTTTAAAGAGGCTCTGCCACATGTGTACAATATTCATAGTATGTGTGTACAATACTTTATTCTCAGGTTGAGTTCATATACAATGAATCACCTTTCCAAATAAAATAAGTAACGTAAACATCTTTGTAATTAGGTGGTATAATCAAAGTGTCACGGTTATTACATCACTAGTTTTTGTGATCATTCTCAGTGTTCTAAAGGGTTTACTCGAGTGCTGTATTTCTGCAGCTTTCATCCAATGGGACTGTCATGTAAACTAAACATTGTCTAATTGAGCACTCTTGGGGTGGTTGGATGTTAAATAAGTAAATAGCTGTCAACGTGGTCACCAAGTGGTTAGTACTTTGGTTTCATTCGTGGTAAAGTGAGCAGAGAACCACATGTGCTTTTACAGGATGGAATGGCAAATCCTACCACTTGCACAATAGCTATCTCCTTTATCATCATCCATGATGTATCCACTGCTGGATAAAATCCATGCCAAGTTATCGTCCATCCCACAGTCCTGTGATGCATCAAGACATCTCGCTTTATGTAAAACTCGTCAGTGACAGTCATTGTAAACAAACAATGGAAACTACAGGATATGATTAGAAGTATCTTGTAGAAAAAATATGCAAATGAGGCTCCAGTTAAATATGAGCATATCAAGTCTCGTGCAGAAATATTTCCATGCAATAGAAGAGACCTGTAGAAGGGACACAACTGGCATACAGATTGAACAAAAGCGCAAACGTGGGCAACGAAGTAAGGGAGAGGTGCTTTCTTACTATCTTACTTTGATAGACAGGGAGAGGACCACTTTTATGAGAGTGTAGGTTTACAGGCAGGCCCGGCTCTATGGGATGCCAAGGTAGGCCTGACTCACCCAATCACAGGCTTGCCCCCCCCCCCTTCCAATCTGTATAAAATAAATGTTCTTTAAAGTTTGCTTTTTATGTTTTGACGAATTTGTTTCAGTCTTCAACTACTTTCTTGCCAGTTCAACCGAAAAAAAACCCGACAGACTTGGGCATTGTAACGTCTAAGTCATGTTGTAAGTTATTGGTGTCAGTATTTTTACAACGATTAATTAAATGTGAGGTGTTGATGGACAGAATCTAACATTTCCTGGTCTTAGAAAATTGCTGACCATCCGTTGCCTTCATAATAGTATGTGAACCTACGTCACTGGAGTGTCTTTCAAGCTATTTAAGACACAGAAGCAGGTTTGCACCATGGCAATCCATAGTCTTTGATTTGTATCCCTTGGGCCAAGCAAGCGTAAAGGAATGCGGCATCAGAGATTTCAAAAGTGACTGATCACGCCGCGGACTGGCCAGTGCAGACAATCATTAATGTACGCTGAGTGTGGCCGTTGGAAGGTCTTATGACTGGTTAGTTGACTTTTACCGGCGTGGCAGTTCTGAGCGCCGCTTTATTTGCAGGTGACCTGGTGACCTGGTAGCGTGTTGCTAGCACCTGTACGAGAAGATTGCACGGTTGTTCCCTGCTAAATGCGGTTCTCTACAAACCGTTGTGAATTATTTCTGTAGATGTCTTTGCGTCTATATTTAATGTTATGCATAGGCAATGTTCTGGCGGCGGCTGTCGACTGAATTTTTCATGCAAGATTTTTCACGAATTTTTCACGCGAATTTCGGTGAATGTTTTCCTCGTGTAATTAAGTAAATAAGGCCATCCTGCATCAGCTGCTGTCGGAATGCCTCCACACCCTGTCAGTCGTGGGAGTTGTTTGATTGTACTTCATGCTGGTTTTAAGGTTTGGTGATGGGTGGTCCCAGGATTGGTATCACTCGTCATTGGAATGAGCCATGGCCGGGAATAGGACTCATCTTAATGTGCGATAACCCCTGTACCCCATTTCCTTATATAGATGACCTCTGTTTTCAACCAGGTGAGAGCCCACTAAAATCAATGGTCTCTTTGCAAGACAACCTGGGTAACGTACATGCACAATATACCAAAACGAACATTTCTCAACCGAATTAAAATTAGTCCGGATTGGCATCACGCCAGGAGGTGAAGAAACTTCTGTTCATGATTCTCACAGGCAGCAGTACATCTTCCCATATACTGATGAGACAGTTGATGCCCTAGTTTTGGAGTTGTCTCTTATCCATGTTAGGGATGCTGCCCTTCTCTCATGCCAGGCTATAGTGAAGCGTGTTGCATGACAGCATCATCATCATCATCATTGGCCATGATCTATCCGCTGCTGGGCCAAGGCCTGCACATGTTGCTGTCGATCACAGTCTCACAATCCCATAATCTGTTAGTACACATGAGCTCATCTCATTGCCCCATCCATTTGGGCATATTCCCACGTGACAAACCAAAAGCCTATAAATGAACGTTAAACTGAATCTAAACAGAAATAAGTCCAAATATGTGCAGAATTAAGTCAACACAAAAGTGTTTTGTGCACTCCTTGGTTACCAGCTTGCGAATATAAACCAGCTACTCTTGACAACCCAGTTAAATCATGAGTGCTTACCCAGGTTTGAACCTAGGATTTCAACTGTGTTTGGCCAGCTTACGCAAGAACATAACAACCAAAATATTTAAACAAACTGAAAAAAAGGCTTTGTAGTTTTATATTAATAATTTCATGTCACCTTCACTTTGGACTGTTGGGTAAACCTCGAGCAGAAAAGCGTATTAACAATGGACTTTTACTAGACGTTACGCGCTTACTGTAGTCTGGCATTCAAGTGCGTCATACCAAAGCCGCTGTTATGTACATGGCAAGCACGGACATGGAGACCGAAGGATGGCATCTTGCGGTCGAGGATTCATCCAACGCAGTCTGGAAAAGTTGGCAAAGTCAGCAGGTTGTATTGTGCATAGAAACTACACGCTTCCTGTTTGGACCGTTGCAGTAGGCATCTGAGCTGGCCGTGTGCTTCTGCCACAACCCCCTGTATTATGCTGTTACTGAAACCCACATCATCCCGCTCTGAGTCTCAATTCTTCTGTCGTGTTTTCATGACCCCTTTAGTCAGTGGTTAATTGCGTAATCCTCACGCATGCAGACATGTCTACGCTTAGGAAGGGAAGTGAAGGGTTTGGAGAACTGGACTAAATTTAGTCCAGAGATGTCGGTATGACAGCAAATGGAACACATCAATCAGTTGGAGAGAGAGAGAACGATAAAATACTCGAGCAGGTTCAAAAGGAGAGGAGTCAAATTAGATCAATCCAGAAAAGACCAAGGATGTGGGTTGGACACATTTTCAGATGTTAAAGCTAGATGAAGGAAGGATGTTGGGCAACACACAGAAGATGAAGGATGTTGTTTGGCAGCTTTCAGGAAGGGGGCCCAGGCTGTACAGTGAAATGAAGGTTAGAGATTGGGCAGCATGGAGGGAGTTTGAGCCAAGGATCTGCTGCCATTGGCCAATGGACCAAAGAAAGAGACAGAGAGGACTAATTGTATGCTGCAATGATCAGACTTAGACATTTTCCTTTGGTTATAAAAGTTACCAATTAATCGAGGTGGTGCAAGACAGACCATAATACATTTTGTTGAAGGTTGTCAGCTAACATTAAGCAGTGGTCTGAAAAAACATTCCTCAAATGATGGAACTGCTGTCTGGCTTGGCAGAACTGCACACGCTAAATAAGTAAATCATTACTCCTCTTTAATGTTTGCATCTGCAAGGTGTGTTGGAACATTGATGGTAAATCTTTTGTGCTAAACTGCTGCAAGGCATTACCTGACACAAAGATGATGTAAATAAGCAGCGTAATAGCATGCATTATTTATTATGGAGGCACATATTAGTTATTTATCTTCACTTCAAGGTGATAACATTATACGTCGTGACTGTTATTGCTTGTTTTCCTGTGGTTCACTTTGACTGGACATTGTGTCTATTGTGTGTTCTCATGGGACACTTGTTTCGTGATGTTCAAACCTTGTTAGTCCTGCGTTGCTTCCGTAATGAGATTCCGTGACATCCCGCTAACATGTAGTGAGCAGCGAGCACCTGCAACACTTGCCGGCCTTTCGTTTTGTACATTGCGTGTGAATGTACGTGTTGGTTTACATTTGTTATATGTGTGTCTTCTCGCATTCCTTGTCTTCTGTATATTCATGCACCCAGTGACATATCCATCCATCAATATGTTCATTCTGGGCATTTCAGTGTGGAGGCACGCTGCGATGAAACGCCTCATTTTTCAGTGCGGTCACCTTGTTTGCAGTGGAAATGTTATTTTAGCGCTCAACGCATTTGAGTTGTTTTTCTTTATTAAAGCTGTATTGTGATTATCGGACATAAGTGTATCCTTAACATTTCCCGTAAAACATCTCTGCAGTTATTCAGAAGTTGGAGAGACGGTGTACAGTAATTGCATGTGTTGGTTTAGAATTGGAGCATTTGATAAAAAAAAAGCAGTCAAGCCAAGTGTTGTCTTGTATAACATCATAGGAGACTGTTTTAGAGCATTACAAAGGGGCGGTGTTATCACTGGTCCTTAGCATATTTTTAGCACTTAACTTTTTAAGCCTTTAACTTTAGAAGGTTTTCGAAGGATGTAGAAATGTGAGCCAGAGTCCGTTCGCAAGCTTATACCTATACCCTGGGCTCTGGCTGGAAGTACCTGCCCTTTGGCCTGTGTGGTGCAGAGTTACAGCACACAGCCGTGGGTTGTCTGTGTCAGGGGAAAGCTTTTAATGTTTAAATAAGGGTAAGGTTTCCACTTTCAATTTTTATCTGTTTTTTTACAACTGTTGTTCATCTAGTTGATATGAGTCGCACAGCCAGTTGACTATCTCAATAATTACATTAGAATCCAGGATGTAAATTATCAGCTTACTAGTCTCGTCTTTCAACGACTATCAACACAGCTCCCTGTGTTTGTAGTCTGGATGGTATGCACGAGTATGTTGTACATTCAGGAATAACGTACAGTAGTCCCAATTGCAAAGCTCTTCAAAAAGATTTGTGAATCTTGTACATAGCTGCCGTTCCGATTTTCCTCACTGTGCAAGACAATGTGTTTAATAATTTGTTTTATAGCAAAGCTCCATAAGGTGTAAATTCATGTATTCTATAAGCTGGGCTGAATGTCGTATTGGACGGTAATAAATGTGTTTTTGCCAGGGACCCTATAAAACTTTGTGTACATTAATTCACTTAGGAAACTCAGCAGCCATATACAGCCATGAGCTGAAAGCATGTAATGTGATTATAAAGTAGCCTATTAGTATTATTGATCTTTTTGGTTCATTAATCTAATGTCCACAGTATCTCATTATATACTAGCTGCTATCATACAAATTGAGTTACTGTGTGCAAACAGCTTTGCAAAAGGAATGAATAATCCAAGTATATAATAATATAATTAATAAATAAACTGCACCTTTAAATCTGCAGCTCTCGTTGCCAGCCAGCTGCGGAATTAAAGTGCGCATTTTAAATATTATAATTATTATCATTACATTCACAGCAACAATACATTTTAATTCACAGCACTCCTACATTAATGTCTATAAAAATTACACACTCAAGCACGAGTAGCCACAGTAACATTACATTTGAATGCATTTCCTACCTGCCTAAATAGTCCTCACAGCGTACCCCACTGCCTGGATTTATCTAAAATATCTGGCGATTACCCGATGTAGTTTTCTTGATATTCTCTCTCTCGCAGTCAGGGCATTATTGTTCAAGTGTTTTTCCCACTCACAAAAGACTGGCAAAGCACGTTTTCGCCAGTAACATCTACTTTAAAAACATCAATGGTTGGTTGTATTACAGAAAAAGCTATTGCGCAGGATACATTCCAGCGTGGCTCGGTTAGATAATTGCGGAACAACACGCGCTTAGTACAGCGCAGTTATAATGAAGATGAAAAACTGTCTCGTTAATTCATTTGCAAGGCGCACACTCCGTAGCGATTACTGGGGGGAGTTTCCGTTCCCATTAAGCTCAAGCGTAGAAAGGCCATTGACAAGCACTGCAGTTGCTGTTACGAGCGCAGTTGTCTTGCTTGTACATGCCTGTGTGCATCGGTGCATTGTTGTTAGCAACCACTGACCACTTCAAGTCCAGTAAGCGCTTGCTTGGTGACCAGGCGAATATTTAGTGCTATGTTTACTTTTTTGAGGAGGACGCAAATAAGGTGGATGAAAACATTACGAGCGGTTTATTTTGTACGTGGTGAACAGTGACTTTCTGTTCGAATGAGCGCTCATGTGTTGTTTACTACCCTGAGCCAGTGCTGGAAATTACACAGTTTTGTGGGTGGTGGTGAGTATGTCCATTGGAAAACCATTATGAGCAGCACAGTGACGAAGTGGTAATAATTCAAGCCTCAAAGCAAGAAGGCCCTGGGTTCGATTCCCAGCTTGGGTGCCTTTTTGTGTGGAGTTTGCATGTTCTCCCCGTGTCCACATGGGTTTCCGCTGGCTCCTCCGGTTTCTTGCCATAGCTTAAAAAAACACTCGCTGCTTTGCCAATAACATCTTAATATATAGAGGATGCAGTGTTTGCCAAATGTTGGCGCCAGCTTACCATGCGGCTGCCTTATCCCTCCCTGACCTCTGCAGTTCCTCGTGCCTCTGAGTCTGTCTTCAAGAGTGCGTGTGTTAAACTGTGTTATGAGTGTAGTATAGGGGAGGTATAGTGTAGCGGTGAGCGCGCTGCATTTCGAACCCAGGCACCCGAGTTCGATTCACACTCACGGCCAGCACTAGTGATGATTTCCTGAATCTGTCCTGGGCCTCCCCTGGGTCGGCTCAGCCTCAAATGAGTAGTACCTGGTGCGGTGTGTAAATATCGCCACTAGGGAGACAAAGACGGCTGGGCGTGGTGTGTCTTGTCAGCCTTCATAGGTGCTTGCTATCACCATTTGACCTTCCAGTCAGTTAAGGATATGCGGTGATCTTTGTCTTTGAGTAATAAGTGGTAAATTATTGTGATCGACGTTCACACAAATGTATAGTCATTTTATGCTCCCCAGAAGAATGATGAGATAATAATAACTGTCATATACCATTCCTCATTAGGCCTTGAAGTGTACTGTACGTTCTTGGAAGTGTGAAAAAAATCTAAACTTTGCACCATGCTGAATGGTGACATTGTCCAGGGCAGGTCATGCTATGGTGCATTTGAATCTATGGCATACCATTCGCACAGTCATTTCTAACACTTGTTGTTGGTACTGCAGAAGCATATATACGTTTAAGTTACCATTTAAAAGCACGAGTAGAATGACTAGAATAGCAGAAATATTTTCAATGTATAAACATAGGTTTTCACGGCTTGTGGGAGGCATGTCAGCCTGATGATGCATCCAACGTGGGAGGCGAGACCCCACGAAGGATAGATGAAAAACCCTCGCCACAGCTATAGCCAAATAACAGCTCTTGAGAGCAATTCCCAAAAAATGTTTTATTTTATTTTCAAAGATGGCCTTACAGAGTGTTCTTCTTTTTGTCACGTTGAACGTTGTGCAGATTACGACTACACAAACCATAATTTTCCAGCGTGTACACATCTCCCACAGGGCCAAGTGCAGGTCTCAGCAGGTCTCTGCAGTGCGCATTGAGACACGTGTGGGAGGCTATGCTAGCTCTGGTTTCCACGGCTTTCTGCCCTCTCTTGTGATATTGGAATGTTTTATATTTATCATTGTCGGCTCGGGCACTATATTGCATAAAAACTGATATGGCATAACTCTGAAGCCCCTTTTTTGCATCAAACTGAAATGTCACAAAAACATTATGCGCGAGTCAAACGGCAGATAGATGCGGATAATTTGATTCTAAAGATGCAGTGGCATACAATTTTCTCAAGACTCTTCTGTTCAATACTCTTGTGGTCACAGAGAAGTTGAGATTTTTAAAAATGCTTTTAATATCCACTTAGTTTATTCCCAAGTATACCAGTCTTGTTGAAAGGCAAACGAGTAGGTCCCACTTAATCTACTGTCAGCATCGTTTTTGTGATGTGTAGTCTATACAATAGCTACTGCAAAACGGGAAAACAATGTTTCTCTACCCATCGTGCAACCTCAACACTTGCTCCACAGTCTGGAGCAAGTGAAAGGGCGCTTGCAACCTCCTGGGGTGTTTGCTAAGCACACGTGCTGATTCAACGAATTTAACATTTAAATAATTGTTTGCAATATTCTGTCAGCATGATGCGGGTACTGAGAACGAGTGAATGAACATACATTTTGATTCGAAAGGATTTCAGGCATCTGTTTGTAGAAACATAATTTGCAAATACTTAGAATTGAAAACATTCAGTACAGTATCTATTAGGGGTCGTCTGTGGCATCGGTTTATTGATTGATATCAATATCTTAAGCACAATATACATGCATTGAATCGTGTGTATGATAATCGGTAGGATGTAATGAGTTCACTTCACCTCTGCAGCCACTAGTGGCGTGTTCTATCCATCACAGCCAAGCTGAAAGACGACGATGTCCAGAAGCTAGCCATCGTGCTTCGAAGAATCGCAAAGAAGAAGAAGCTTTGAAAAAAAAGATTTCTTCAATCACTGTAATTCAAACTAAATTTACGAGTGTCCATTTAAATCGTGTGGTTTAATGTTACGTTAAACCCAGTTTATTTAAAGTGTTGTCACTGTTGCATAATTGATATTGTTTAGAATATGTCAAGCACGTGAGCCATTGTTGGAATGTACCTGTAGTTGTCTCACGCACCTTTGCTATGCGTCCTTGAGAACGCTGAGGCTGTCAATATGAGGTCGGTGGCTTTTATGGTTCCTTTGAGGCCTAGATAGTCCTTAAATCTTGCTTTATTTTTAGTGAACTGATTTTTGAGGCAGGGTTTTATATTGTTTACAATATCCATACTGATACAAATGGCTTTTCAATACCCAGAAATCCCACCTTATTTGAACATATAAAATCCCTTAGTTTATATGCACTGACGTATCCAATTGTGGCAGCCGAGCCTGCCCTTTAGCTTTAAAAAAAACCCAACCAAAAATGCTGAGCTGTCTTTTTAGACTACTTTGCCCTAGTTTTTATATATATATAAGCCGTGAATAATAGATGAGAAATATGGTTCTTATTTCCCATCTCATCTGTTTTCAGAAGTGGAAAAAAAAAATGTCCCCGTCTTAAGCGGCGGTGGCGGCGCGCTGCTCGACAGGAGGTGTCTTGCACATGACGCCGCTCAGCCTCCCTCGAGGGTAGCGTCGCGGGCGGAGCCATGCGTACGTGGCACGCCAGCCAGCGCGTCCTCTTGTTGTTGCTGATTAAACACAGGCTGCTCGACCACTTGTGCCCTGCGGATTACAGGAGGGCGGCCATCGGCACGCGCGCTCAATCACACCCGCACGCGCGAGCTTGCTCACTCGGACCCCGTGCGTACGCCCCTTCGCCGCTGTTAGGGTCAACGACGCGGCGCCCTGGGCTCGCCGTGATCCGGGCGTTTCGCCAGAATAGCGCCGGGGCCGGTTCCACCGCTTGTTCACTCGCACACAGCCACTCGCGGCTTGGGTGCTTGGTGCGTCTGTGTGCACTACGAGCATTACCACCGGACCATGTAAGTACGCCGCCTAAAGTGGTTTATTGCTGTGCGATGATTCGATACCGTTGTTAAGGATGAGGTTCTGATTTGAATTCTGCTGTAAGAAAGACAGGTGAATAAAATACTCGTTTATTCGCTCTGTGGTAGATTAAAGGGAAAATTTAAGTTGTCGGGTAGAGCGGAAAGCATGTTTGGGATGGCAACATTTTTCGGATGGAAAATGACGTAAAAACAGGTTACTATTTTTTTTTATTAAGCTGGTGTTTTCAATGATGTCTAAAACATGGTGAACGCACATTTTGTGTTTTTCATTTAAGATTTTTGTTATTTTTGAACCCAGTGGTCTGCTGACTGCATTATTAATGTTTTTTAATTTTCGATTTTTCAGGATTTAAAGTGTTTAGTGCATGAAGTGGATATCTGTATGCATAAGGAGTAATCAGTTTAATTATAATAAATATAACAAGGCTTGAAAGGAATTTCTCGTGAAAACATTGAAGTGCAAGATTGAAACAGATGGTGATAGTAAGAAATCGGCTACATTCCACAGCTAGGATTATATTTAGAGTGCATATGCGTAATGCGTGGGTATTGGATATGAAAGGTGGGTGACTTTTCAGATAAATAAAATTAACTTACAATATCAATCCTCCAAAAAGCTTGGGATAAAGGAAAATATTTTACATTAATCTGAGTAAGCTGGCAGATGAGCAAGTTATTTAATTATGCTTTCAATGATGCAGCTGTTTGGAACCGATGTTTTTTTTTAATCCAAAATAACACTGAAAAATTATGAAGAAACATGCCAGATGGAAAATAAGAATGTCAACTCTGAATAGGGAACAAAACAAGAACATGTTTCATTTTCATTGCTATTATGAGCCAATAGGTTTGGGCAGGACTCATTGTGGCAAGAGATAGCAGCCTCATTCAGAACCGCTGCTGGAATGACAGCCAAGAGAGGTGACACACATAAAGGGACAACTGAAGGGGATATGCAGTGATGAAATTGGGGCACGTGTTGAAGACCTCTGCACAGAGCTGTTGCCAATGGTGTCAGCAGCGCAAAGCATGCACTCACGTGTAGATTGAAAAAGGCTGCTTGATTTTTTTTGTTAATGTACAAAACGGATTTTGAAAGACATCAAACGGATGTTATATGTATTTTAATGTTTGTAAAAAAAAGTTACGTTTTTCCCAAATGTAATCCTGGTTGTACTGGTAGTATAATGACATGAGACGTTTTGATCTCTCGCCAAGCAGTACAACCCTGAGTAGTATAGAACATCTGCAAAAGCAGATAACAAAGAACAGTAAGGTACAACGCTTACCCCCCCTCCTTCAGACATGGAATTAACCCAAAAAGAGCCAAATAGGTTATGCAAGGTAGTTTTGGTTTAGTAGTTGGAGACGGAGCTGAGGTGAACCCTCTTGAGAACCCGGTATAATCACGTGTTGCTGCCTGCTTTTAAACCTAAATTTCTCAGAAATGCCAGCTCAGCACTCTCACCTCTATATCTGTATGTTATCTAGAGTTAGAGAACATCTCCTTAATTTGACTAATGGCAAAGAGAGAACTTTTACATTGTCATATTTTCTCTTTACAATCTTCTTCTTTGCGATTCTTCGAAGCACGATGGGCAGCCTCTGGACATCGTTGTCTTTCAGCTCGGCCTCGAAGTGTTTGGTAGAATTTGCAGGCAACACCAAGTTATTACCTGACAGGGATCGCGACGTGAACGCTTCTACCTTGACCCCCCTCTTTACAATTATAATCCAGTTGTGCTCTTGGTGTCAGTACACCTCCCGAGAACAGCCAGGAAGACGACATTATAGAACTACTTTCAAAGTTACTGCAATTAACATCTTTGTTCAAACTGGGCGTATACTTTTACCCTGAAGAAAATTATGTTACTTACATGTTAAACAAATCTTTTTAATTCTCAGAGCTGGAGTAAGCTACATTAAGTGACACACCAAATGGACGGTTGTGTACAGTCATTGCTAACGGGCTGAGACCAGATTTAACAATAGGCACCTGCCCAGCTGGATCCAAACTCAGCGCCTCAGATCTCAGTAGTGCTGACCCAGTAAGCCACCCAGTCACATTGAGAACCTTTTCAGATGTTTTTCAAATACCATGTGACATTTTCTCCAGTGGGGTGACAGGTGATACTGCACAATGTGCATGCAATTACTGAGAGGGCATATCGATTCTTAAACTGGCGGTGCAATTATCACCTTTGTCTTCTATTCCAGTCAACGGCAAGGTCCCGTGCAGGAGACCTACACTTAGCGGATGGCTTTCACGTGGCTCATCTAAACAAAACAGCCGGTGATTTAGAACTGCCACCTGCCAGACATTACCGTGTGGAACTCGATGGCTTTCAACTCATACCGTGTCATCGAGGATGCTCATGCATGACTGTTCTGCCTCCCATATACCGGCTGTGCTGTAGCCCTGAGCGACGTATTAATTTATAAAAAATGTATCGAGTGCCCTACATTTCCAGTCTCGTGCTCCGCCGGGGCACACTGTATCGCCGGTAGTGCAGGTAGCTAACCTTCCACAAAAATTCCTATCCCAATTAACACTGGTGCGGTGCCCAGAACAGGAGGTGCCCAATTATCTAAAGTGCAAGGCTGAGTGCTGGTCAAGGGAACGCCAACATGCAAACCTAGCCCCTTAATCTTTAGAAGGAAACTTTAACTTTGAGATGAACTATATTTGACAATTAAGGGCCCTTTCGTGGAATGTTAATTATTCTTGAAGAAATAATTTTGAAATTTGGAAATGCCAACAGCTAGCGATGCAATTTATTACAGATGTTACACATCTAGTGAGGTATTTGTGATATTTGAAATGATGTAAGGTGCAGAAATCAGGTGACTGCACATGCGATCGTGTTTATTTTCATATACTTACATGGTTGCTTTAGGAACCACACATGCTTATGCACATACTATCTATAACACCTAAAACGAGTCAAGCTTGAATGGACTTAGAACAAACCTAGCTATTGTAAGACTGTCCACATAATCGTGATCTATCTCTAACTGAGCCAAATAATACCTGCCCATTCACATTAATATATTATCATTTGCAGAGAGTGATTCCCTGCTTCTAAAGCTTGCACTGGAGCATCTGACTCTTAATCTATATGACTCATCTCTCCGAACCCAAGCGCAGTTTTATCACCGAAGGCACTTATGCGGGCAACTTCCCAAAAAATAGTTTGTTTGAAAAATGGCCAATTCATAACAATGAGCTACGCGTTTGTAGTACAGTGGTGTGATTTAGGTGGCCAAATATCCACTGGATAACTTTCAGGGCGCATCCTACGTATTTTATGATTTTTCAAAGTAGTGCATTTGGGATTAGTTCCCTCGGCTGGGTGAAAGTAAGCAGTGGAGGCGATTTTGTAAAGTTGCGGTCGATCGGCTTACCTATAGATCAGGGTTTTACTTTCTGGATGTAGAATGACGTGTTAAGCGATAGGGTTTTATTTTCACTCCAAAGTGATTTTGTTTTTCCTCGTATTATTTTTTCGCACGCGTTACCCGACTCATTTTATCTAGACACGTAGGTTTTCACATCTAACGTAATTAATAAGAGATGTTTGGATGACGCCACATAATAATCTGATAAGAGCCTCCACCACCCAACATTGCCAAACAAATTAAATTGTCACCTGTATGAGTGTTTAATACAGCAAATTATTGTTGTTTAAAAAGCACCAATGAATTGAAAAAACTATTCTCACAATGAAAGCTAGATTAGATACTATTTTCAATCTCGGCATTGTTGATATTGATTTTTCACAGTTTATTTTGTAGGAGCAAAAGGTGTCTGTGACTGGACGAGGTTTTTGTTCGCGAACACAATAGCCCTCTAGCTGCGATACTTTCACGCCTGCGATAAGCAAGCGTTTGTGTGTTTCTTTGGCTTTCTGAAGCGCCTGGACCATAGTTCAAACACAGAGCTCCAGACAACACAGCTCACTCAGCGTCCACGTTAGATCCCCCTCCCCTCCCGTCAGACCACGTGGTTGACAGCAGGCCTGTGCTGCCATAACTTTTTTTTATTCTCCACCCAACACACAGATTAT
>JAZEWU010000011.1:6618537-6653486 GCA_036362915.1 Geotria australis | reverse complement strand
TACTTGACAGGGATCGCGACGTGAACGCCTCTACCTTGATCCCCATTTCAACGCTGATGCGTGGTCACACTGTTCGCTGCAGATCCGTGGCACGTTGAAGAGCTGGACGAAGCTGTGGTGCGTCCTCAAACCAGGTGTGCTGCTCATATACAAGAGCCCGAAGAACGAGCACTGGGTGGGCACCGTCATGCTCAACGTGTGTCAACTCATCGAGCGACCCTCCAAAAAGGACGGCTTCTGCTTCAAGCTCTTCCACCCGCTGGACCAGTCCATTTGGGCCGTCAAGGTTGACCTCCCTCACCTCTCTCACAATCTTTCTGCCACAGCCTCTCAACCCCTGACACCTTCTCTCAATCCCTGTGTCTCTTTCACCTGTGACTTTGGCCCCATATTTCCATTAACGCCTCATATTTACGCGAACCCCTTTTCCCTTGTTCCAATTCACCTGGCCCGGCCACTGACCTGCTGCATCTTGCTTTGGATGTCTTTTCAAGTTTTGTGAACATGGTGCTTTGCCCAAAACCCTTGGGCATTCCATTAGCAGTGTATGAAAACAAAATGTGTTTTACCAACTTGGCAGGGTCACCACCAATGTCATGCACCCAGGACACAGCGTTATTTCAATGAAGGGGTAGAGGTAAATAAATAAATAAATATGTGGCATTGCACAAAAGGTGATTCTAAGAAGCCTGATGACCTTGGGCGAATCTTGTTAAGATGGTTAATGAGGAAGAGAGAATTTTTATGCCATTTATACTTGGCGTTTTTTGAGTATAGCGCTATCTTCGTATCCCTGGCTAGACTAAACAGAAAGAAAACAATTCCAAATCATAAATATTCAACATACCACTGGATTTAGTTTAGCGAAAGGCGCTTGGAAAACTACTGTAGTGTTATTGCTTTATTTGTCGTGACAGTTCTAAAGTGATTATTGGTTTTCTGAATGAGAGGCGACAAATGAGGTGTTATATAGTCATTGGGGAAGTTGACATGTAATGACATGTGGTCAAAGCATATAAGGGGAACGTCATGGCTGACTGGCTGACTAAGTAGATGAAATATATATTTTAAATTATTTAGCAGAGGTGTGTTAATGAGGGGGAACATTTTGTTCTCAATATGTACCCGTGTTTTCGGGCTTTGTTAGTATTCATATAACGGTGATTTGTTTGGACATGCTCAATGCCAAACAAAATATGTTCCCTTCCCAGATGTTCTGTAATTCTGTATGTGAAAATATAATTATCATTAAGACAATGGAGGTAACTCAATGACATTTAACATAATCAAACATGCTGGCATGCATATGTTCCAATAATAATAGATAATTGCCACACATGTTGTATTGCTTCAAATGACAGCTTTATAAATGCGTTAAATGACAGCCCCCCTTATATGGACTGGATAATGCATTTAGTTTCCATAAGCATTATTGATCATCACTTATAAATCGCTTACCATCACTGAACAGCCTGGGTAGTGTTGGATGAGATCTGAGAGGCTCGATGGACGTTATCGTAAACTACTGTCAGTCTTGCCTAGTTAACGGTTTCCTCGCAATGTAAGTGGTACAATGAAATCTGCTATGAGCATTTAATTCCATGGTATTGTCATCTTATGCAAGTGTACATGTGGATGTATTGGAAGTATCTTTGTGCCATGAGATTTCAAAGATTTAATTTCAGAACTACGTGCAGCTAAACCCAAGTGTATCCCTATAGGTAGATAGCACCATATACAGTACAGAGACAGTCTCCCTCCCCCCAATCGAACCTTTAACAAACTATTGGGGCAAGTGCTTTTAGCAAGCACCTATTAAGGCTGGCACCATATCACACGCGGCGGTGGGTGGCCAATACCACATCTGGCTGGCTTTGTCTCCCCAGTGCTGTTGTTTACACACCACACCAGGCACTCATTTAAGGCTGAGTTACCATTAGTGGCGAATATCTGAACAGGTCGCGGGTCTCTCTTATGGAGACTCAACCAAAAATTAGTAGCTGGTACGGTTTGTAAACGGCAGCAATGGGGAGGCAACGCCGGCCAGATGTGGTATTGGCCAAACCACCCCTTAAAAAGAGCGCTTGCCCATACAGTCTGTTAGGTGCTGTGCGGGGTATCGTTGACTGATATACAGCACATACACATATACATCATCATAAAACTTTACTGATATTCCTGATAAAATGGTAATATCCCCTTGCTCAGGGCTGCACATTTTTCTCTGAAAGCAATTATCTCTGTTGCCCTTGAGAAAGCTGTGCTGTCTGCCCACACTAAGTGTTTGCACTGCTCCGGCATTGGTAGGGTCCGGAGGGTGAGACGGTGGGCGCCATCACTCAGCCGCTGCCTGGCAGTTACCTGATCTTCCGTGCCATCTCCGAGTCGGACGGTGAGCGCGCCCAGTGCTGTCCTTGCGTGTGTCCGTCTGGTGTGCCGAGCAGCCCAATTACACTCGGGACTGTCATCTGCAGCGGCGTCAAGTTCATTGTGAACCCGAATGAGCTTTGATAATTCGCTTCCTGTGTGGTAATTAACTTTTATTTTTAGAAGGGTATGTGTTTTCGAACTTCGATCCCATGTGTTACAGTTAAGTGGGATAAATTAACTTCCCTGTTTATAGCCTCATACCAATGGTGATAAGCTGAGTGCAGAGCAACAAAGAACAGAACTAAACATGCAGATGTGAAGATATGCGGTTGTTTATTGATGGTGGGAGAAGTGTGATTTAACCCTTGATAGTGAACTGGCTATTGCAGTTTTCACAACAAGTACTGCCCGAAGTCGGTTCTCGGTTTCCAGCCTCCATATATTCACAAGGGGGTAGGCTGTCCAAGTACATGTATATTTTAGTATTTATTTTTATATATTCCCACAATTTTTATCTCAAATAAGGTCGGGTTCGAATCTCGGCTTGAGTGCCTTTCTGTGTGAGTTTGCATGTTCTCCCCGTGTCTTCGCCGGGCACTCCGGTTTCCTCCAACCGTACAAACACATGCTGCTTGGTTAATTGGCCTACTGAGTAAATTGCCCCAGGTGCCCTGCGATGGACTGGCGTCCCATCCTCGGTATGCCCCTGCCTTGGGCCCTGTGTTTGCCGGGATAGGCTCCGGCTCACCACGACCCTGTACAGGATTAAGCGGTTTCTGAAAATGGATGGATGGATTTTATCCCAAATGTGTTATTACTATCATATCATATGAAAATTATCCATTTGCATCTCCCGCAGAGCAGTGCATGACTTATCCTAGAGAATGTCCCAACAAAAGTGGATATTCCAGAGCTGCCTCCGAGTTCTCTCCAAGCCCTATCTCTTCCACGGCAGGACTTTCTCACCTGCAGTGCCACATAGGACTGAATGTTCATCGCATGAACGTAAAACCGATTATATGTATCAATTCCCAGAGCTGAATTTCATCAAAATTATAAGCATGACAAAAAGTATCGTCCTGGTTTTTTTTTACCTTTTCTTCAGGATGAGACCATTAACTGAGTATACTTGAGAACCTAGTTTAATCACAGGTGGCTCCAATATTTGAAACTCGGATCTCAGCAGTGCCGGCTCACTGCTGCATCCTCCGAGCCACCCAGCCTCCTCACCGTCACATTTCACAACATTTTCATGTCTGCGCGCTTACGCTGCGTCTTTGCCTCCCCTATACGCGCGTGCCGTCTCGCCGTAGGCCGCTGCTGGATGGACGCCCTTGAGCTGGCGCTGCGCTGCTCCAGTCTGCTCAAGCGCGCCGTGGTCAAGGATGGCAAGGAGGCCGAGCTCAACAACTCGGTGGATGGAGGCCAGATGGGGCTGCTGCAGCTGCTTCGGGCCAGCGCTCCCTTCAGCCCACAGGAGAAGTACGGTCACACACTACAGACCGTAGCGTCTCTTTCAGTGTTGATAATGGGGAACTGGTCTGATAATGGGGAACTGGGCATTCAGGTGGTGGAGAGGGGGTCAAGACATTTATAGCCTCCTTTTGGTTATTTTAAGTGTTGTCATAAGTGGAAGGTGTGGCTTTCCAACCAACTGGACCAGTATTTCCACAATCAAAAGGGGCAAAGGACTATGGGACATATGCGCAACTAGGTGCCACGAACGAAAGGACGTTGCCTTGCTCCGTTGTTGGTGATGGAGACTCCATGTTTTGGCCAATAATTGGATGAAAATAAACAGACGTTTCGTCCGAACTGTATTCAACAGCAAATATGGTGTGAATCATTATCATATTCCACAGCTAAAGAATGCTGTCTCGCTCCATGCAAAAGACAGTGGAAAAACACTTGGTACAGTCCCACAATGTTAATCCTTACAAAGCTGCTCCCTTGTAAGGGGATGTGTTTATATTCTCTCAAGGTTTCCAGCACACAGGGCAGCTGATACCTTATTATAACATAGGTAGAGTAAATATGTCAGGTTCTTGACCATGTGTATGGGACCAAACCATGCACCATTGGCATTGCGAAGCAATGTTATATTGAGCTATGCCACAGCCACTTGTGTCACGACGCGTCACATCACACGTCACGCTGAGCCGAGGGCCGGTCTGTGCCTTCATGTCACATCTTTGGCATTGAGGCTTCATTATCAGATGCACCCTTTAATATCCTCTCCCGCAGGACCTATGCTTAGCTCAGAAGGAATGTGATGTATTGTTGCCGTGAGATTTCTCATCGCCCGTAGATGTAGGAAAAAATTATACAAGACGTTTAACCACAGTTGCGTCACAATCCGAATATTTGTGTGTTTAATACGTATTTCTAGTACGCAGCTAAATTCCTGAAAATTACTTGTTTTTTGCAATGATATACGTGTGTAAACCTTTTTTAGCACAATTAATCCAGCACGAGATTTTTTTATTAGTTTATATTTTCTTATTAACATATACTATTGTGCTTTGAAAAATGATGTTTGTTCTTTTAAATGGATTACAGCACGGTGTTTCCACTGTACGTCGACAGATTCCATTTATCATCCGTATCATTCTAAACTGAATGCCTATTTCTACCGTAACATTTCATTATATTTTTTAATTTGTCCTTGGTTACAAAATGTAGGAAAATATTTCAGAAGGTTAAACAGGTCTCACTTGCAGAACTCCGAGCCTATATTTTACAGCTGGCGCTGCCTAATAAAAACCCAATGTCATAAGAATCTCTACAGAACCTTTTGACCATGAGAAAACCAAGCAACATGTACTCGCCCTGGTGGTACCGCACAATTTCTCGAGCGTGACTATCATGAAGCATTGAAAAGGGTAACAGTGCAATTATAACGGCTCTTGTGTAAATCAAAATCTATTGCAAAGCCAATATTTCATTACATGCTCAATTAGAGCTTGCCGCTTTTGCAGGCGGGTAATTTGTTATTAATACGTTAGCTTTCAAGTTCGTGCGGCATCATCACAAGCACACGTATTTTGCCGACCGGCTGAAGGGAGCTCACCTCCGCACGTTACGCAATTACAAATTGGTCGTGCAAATGGGTTACAAGACCTCAAATTGATGGGTAGCCCCCTGCAGCCTCGACCCGTGGCCGTGCCCTCGTGTTTAATCACACTCACATGGCAGCCGCGTGCACGCCTCGCTACGCACTCTCACCGGACGCGTCGTTTACGAGTTACGAGTTTTCCGTAATTATCACTTTTTACGAGCAAATTATTTTATCTCATGGTTATCCCCCGTATCTAATTGTGTATTTCTTTAAAAAAAAATCTTACATACTACCAAGGGTGATTAAAAACATGTTCATCATCATCATGATAAATGTGAGTGACCCCCCCGAAACCCACTTCCACACCACCAGATTACCAGCACGCAACACCAGTGCTACTAATGCATTGTCTAAAACTGCTTGCCTTCTGGCAACACTTGGCTAAACACTGAGACTAGGCTCTAAAGAAAGCTGTCTGTAGCGTTGGGCCAATAAATTTGAAGGACAATGCATACATTATCATAGTATTTGTTTGCATGTTTTTTGCCACAAGCATGTGTGGCTGCTTACAAACTGGAACATGTGCAAAAAGGTGTCCATTTGGTGTTTTAAGATCTTAACATTTCTCTCATTGCCAGAAAAGGTAAAACCAGTGCAAATTGTATTTTGTCTCCAATCACTTCTTTACCGATAGAGTCTTTTCGTCGTCCTCATCAATTGCTCGTTCGTTTTTGGCACCTCCAGATCGTACTTTGCGGGAGGAGTGGGTATAAACAGTAAGTCATGAGCTTTGCCGTGGGCGACGATGTTGACGATTGTGCGTCGCGCCTCCTCGCCTTCCGTCCTCTCGCAAGCTTGAACGAGAGCGAGATCGAGAGCGCGCACTTCGGGTCGCACCACCTGCCCTGGGAGGGCACGAGCCGCTCCAACGGCGGCGACGGGCAGCGCGAGGAGTCCGACGAGGACGGCACGGCCGACAAGACGGACGACAGCGACTCGGACGCGTCGGACCGGCCCGACGCCGCCATTACCGCCACGCCGAGCAACGGCTCGCCTGCCAACGGTTCCCCGGGCAACGGCTCGCTGGGAAACAGCTCCCAGAGCAACGGATCCCCTCCGGAGCCCGTGGTGGAGACGAGTTACACGGCCGAGCTGGGAGAGGAGTTTGGGGAGGTGAGGCGCGCGCGGTCCCCACGTTGTCGTCAGCCGCGGGCTGTTGCAGCACCGCTGGCTTATAATAATAATTTTACATTTATAACGCGCACATATTCATTCAATGTCGAAGATATTCATTCGACGAGAGAACGACTCAGAGGCGCGAGGAAAGCGCGGAGAGGCGGAGGAGGCAGCCAGGCGGTTTGCTGGCGCCATATTGCCACACTCTGCTTCCTATGTGTTATGATGTTATGCGTAGCATAATTCATATTAGGCTGTAGATGTCAATGCGCAAATAAGTTTCTGACTCACCTGCAGAATTTTTAGTGCTATTATAGCCTTGTGTGTGGCTTTTCTCTTGGTAATTTGTTTTTTTTCTCACACGCAAAAAATGCATGCAATGAGGAATTGGCTGAAATGTCTAAGTCTTCTTCTTCTTTGCGATTCTTCGAAGCACGATGGCTAGCTTCTGGACATCGTCGTCTTTCAGCTTGGCTTCGAAGTGTTTGGTAGAATTTGCAGGCAATACCAAGTACTACCTGACAGGGATCGCGACGTGAACGCTTCTACCTTGACCCCCAATGTCTAAGTAGAACTCTTCTGTAAGACACTCATGTACAGGTACTTTAAAGACAGATGTTTGAAATAAAACTCCACCTAACAATTTCTAATTCATTGTCGTTAATCCCACACACGTACAATGCTACAAAAATCCCCTGCAATGGGAGTGGTGCACGAGCACAAGCCATACTTATGTTTTTCACGAACACTGCCTGACAACATAAGATATATAATAGGCTGACATGTTATGCAAGTAATGTTCTTTAGAGCCACTGGCACTGCTACCTGAATGAAGGGCAATCGCTTGACACATTTGTAGCGTATCTTTGTTTTGTAATATGCTATTTGCGGAATATAAAAAAGCACACGTATATGTTTTATTTACGCTGCACTGATCAGCGTTGCAGTTTGACCTCTCAGTTGTGGTATTTGCACGACACAGGTTGGTGAAGCGGCTCAGACCGAGACCGTCTCGGAGGAAAACAAAGGCTTGATCTGGACACTCTTGAAGCAGCTGCGGCCTGGCATGGACCTGTCCAAGGTGGTGCTGCCCACCTTCATCTTGGAGCCACGTTCTTTCCTGGACAAGCTCTCCGACTACTACTACCACGCCGATATCCTGTCTCAGTGCGTGCCGCATCACATGGGGAGAGCCCCGCGGTGTCCTGATCTTGGCAGAGATATGGAGAGATGCAGTGCCGTTTTGCAGATTTAAACTTGCTTCCCAATGAGATGGGTTTCTCGCTGTAGCGTGGGCACACAATGGGAGATTTAATTTCGGTGCCTTTGTGGCTCATGGTGACTGAAGTGAAACGTCGCAGCAGCCTGCAGCTATTGAAGCATCTGAAATGTACATTCCCTGCCTACCAACTCAATTTGTATTGGTCTATTGTAAAAATAACTTTTTTTTAGACTACACTGTTTGCCAATTTTATTTAGTACGTGTGCAGAGTTAAGTCCTGTTGCGTCACTGAAAAACGGTAAGCTTCCAGTGGTGTCCAAAGCTTTACCCTTGGATATGTGCATGACCTGAAACCCATTCGTTTGATCTCCCGAAATTGATCTTTAAGCCAAATACATGCCTTTATGTCATGAGTTTTACAAACTCACCTTCACATCCTCTACACCATTCCATCGTCATTATTGTTAACATTATGTATCAATGTATTCCTTGTCTGTTCCAGAGCTGCTGTGGAGGAGAATGCATATGATCGTATAAAGCAGGTGGTGCGGTGGTACCTGTCTGGTTTCTACAAGAAACCCAAGGCATGAGCCATATTTTGTTAATGTCGCACAAACAGCTTTATTTCATTTTATACTGTTGGGGAAAGTGTGGTTAGTACGCACGTGTTATAGTTGGCACAGCGACACAACAGGGGTGAGGGCAGCACCTTTGGCGCCCCTAGCTACCTTTATCTCTACAATGCTCATGTGGACATAGGTAACAGCTCCTACTTACATGTTTGGTCAATTTATTTTTGAGAACATGATGTTAAAAAGTACTGCCAACAAAAAGTAATGGTTACTGGGAAAACCAAGCGGTGTATTTAGGCCAGTTTCATTATGCAGGACTATGCGCGTACTTTTACTGTCCCGTGTATGTTTGTTTGTTTCTCATTGTCGCGTGCTTCTGCACCCTGCAGGGTCTGAAGAAGCCATACAACCCTATAATCGGCGAGACATTCCGTTGCATGTGGGTCCACCCGCAGACCAGCAGCAAGACGTACTACATCTCTGAGCAGGTGCGCAGGGTTTGGCTGTGGAACTTGCAGCCCTGGAACAGTCAGGGGATGTGATCACTGAATTCAATGCAGGTAGCACTCACTGTGATCATGGATAATCATATTATGGTTGGTGGGCTCCTTCAGGACATTCCTTCCACTCCTATTTACCACTTGCCAAGTTGTAGAATTATACGTCACGGAGCCTTCATAATCCATTCACTTGGCAGCATAGTACAGCTGAGGTCTCACTAGAGCTGAAGTTAAGCAGTGTGTGTTTGCATGTAGCTCTGTCACAAGAAAAAGCTTGCCTCAGTTTCATTAGACACTGCAGTGTCATTGGTTTTTATGTGCTGCGTGAGTTTAAACGTTGCTAATGATTTTGGTAGTTTGTTGTTGTTTGAGTTTGTACACGTGCTGTTGAGTGGGATTATAATATGTTGTGTTTGTAATGCTGACATCCGGGGAGCAAATCAAATGAACAGTTTAATCCGGTTGTGTCCTAGGTCTCACATCACCCTCCCATCTCTGCCTTCTACATCAGCAATAGAAAAGACGGCTTCTGCATTAGTGGAAACATCTTGGCAAGATCAAAATTTTACGGTGAGAACCTTTAACACTTTACCGTTTAATAAGCAATGGTGCTTATTAAAAGGTAATATTAGCATGAGCAGCATTTTTAATTACCTCTCTATATCTGGCGAGCTATCCAGCTTTCTGTCTGCATGCCATTTGGCTCAAGCCATTTTTCAGGCTCATAAAAATATGACATTTACAATTTATAATGCAAACAGTATTCGTTCAATGACGCAGGTATTCGTTAAGAGAGAGAGATAATGATTCAGAAATGCAAAGAAACCGCAGAGGTGATGGATGGCAGCTATGTGGTTAGCTGGCGCCAACATTTGCGAGACGCTGCGTCCTATATGTTCTGATGTTGTAGGCCAATTACTGTTTTTTTTAGTTACGAGAAAAAACCAGAGAACCTGGAGGAAACCCACACACAACAGGGAGAAAACACCCAATCTCTACAAAGAAAGACGGTCGAGGCAGGAGTCGAAACACATTATTTCTGCAATGTGCATATTTTAGCACTGTGCCAGTGTTTTGTAACAGGTTCTCTGCTGTGCACGAAGTTTGACGTTGCCCATGTTCAATCGCGTTTGCTCTTTCTCAGGAAACTCCCTCTCTGCCATTTTGGACGGTGAGGGAAAGCTGTCATTTCTCAACAGGGGCGAGGAATACTTAATGACGATGCCCTATGCACATTGTAAAGGTGAGGCAAGTTGGTCAGATGCATATTGATTGTCTGTATTGCATCCTCAAAGAAATATTCCACAGTTATTATCCCAGCAGGGCTGCTTGCATAAGCATGTTCTTGAATAGTGCTGCACATCGTGTTCATTGTTTTGTTGCTGGTACAAAAGACTACGTCCCCTCAATCATCTTCGTCATCATCATTGTCAACAGTTTTTATTGCATTTGGTCTTTCACAGCACACGTTGAGTAATACGTAAACGTGCATAGTTTTGTTTTAGAAAACCATTACGCATGTGTAATTCTCTTTGTTAACCCTTCCTTCATTATTCATAACACTTATCGTGTTATAATGCACAAATGTCTTTACGCTGTATATTTGTCTTTGTGATTATGCTTTACATTTGGCCTTTATGCAGCACAGTATTACACTTGGATTCTGGAGAATACTTTTCTTGCAGTCATGTCAATTTGTGTGTACGGCACACTGGCAGCAGAACAGCAAACACATATATATGGCATAATCCCTTGTAATATTAAATGGCATTATGCTCTTCTTTCGTAATTACATTGGTTTGCTTTGCACTGCCCAGAGTAGCATGCCAGCAATTATGCAAAAAGCACTTTTGAAACGGGCACCCAGCCGTTGGTTATAGATTAATAATTATCTGCTGGGAAAAGCTGTTGCAGTGTATTCAGCTAAAAGACAATGTTATAGTAGATACTGAGAGGCAGTTAATATCCATTTAGAAAAGGGGCTCAAGTTGCATACAACCTCGTGAAAACTTAGCTTCTGAACCCACAGGCATCCTGTATGGCACCATGACACTGGAACTTGGAGGCAAGATCACTATCGATTGCGAGAAGACCAACTATAAAGCCGAGATTGAATTCAAACTGAAGGTAAACGGAGTGCTATCTTTAAACACCCATAACCGTAGTTGTGAAAGCTCTTTCACGATTATTTTTGTCTGTACAGTGAATAGAAGGGAATTGGCTGTCTCAAACCCTTTCCCTTTTGTTGAATGAAAATGTACAGACTGTCTGTTTTTTATGTCTAGTTTTATACGCAGTTTTGATGAAAATCACCTTTCTATTATGGTGCACAACAATAAGTAAAATTTTGGTAACTCAAGATTGCTTTTATGGTGATGCAGCAGAACGGCCAAAAGTTTACCACGTACATGCTTTTATTGTCATACAAACCCCACAACCAGCACAGTATAGGAATCCTTTTTTTAATCCAGGAGTGGATTGCCAAGAGGCTGTAAATGAATATTCTACACACTGGCTCTGTTATGAGACTATTTGTAACACCTCTGGTGAGTCATGTGCTTTGATTGTGCACCACAGCCAATTCAGAGCCTTACGTTGTTTTTTCTGGTAACAGTGGCATACGTTATGGGCGTGAGACACTAGCCTGCTTGTTATCTTTGTCATGAGGTGCTGGTAATGGTGGACATGATGCATTTTGTACGCTTTGTCACAATCTCTTCCTCCAGCCATTCCTGGGGAGCTCGGACAACGTTAACCAGGTTTCGGGAAAAATCAAGCTTGGCAAGGAGGTGTTGGCCACGCTGCAGGGGCACTGGGTGAGTCATCACTTCATAATTATAGCAGGCACTGAAAACACCCACACGAACCCTAGAGAGACCCTCTTAACGCCATACCCCAGGGCCAGCTGGCAGTACTAAGCAGTCTGGCTTTTATGATAACTCCCCATATATTTGTTTTAAACCGTGTCTGTGGTTTAAGCTTCACCCATTCCATTCGAATTAGAGGCGGTTTTTTGCCGTATGCAGTGTTTATCGCAAAATAATTGCATGTCTAGTGGACGTTGTCCATCTGGTGCCGTTCATCATCGCTGTCTTCATAGTGAATTACCATTGCACATCTACTCACTGTTCATTTAGTACGATTGCAGCTGTTGTGGTTTGGAATCATATTTAAGGAAACATGGCATGACAACAGATTATTAAAATAATTGTATGTAAAAATGACCCACGAGTCTTAAGGGATTGACAGCATGACCAATTGGGGTGTGAAAAGTATGGTTCATGAAATGTCTGCGACTCGAAAACAATTTGACTACAGTAGAGTTGCTGACAAGTCATTCAACTGTAAATTAATCTACCATCCATTAACTTATAAAGTCTGCTATCCATGGCATGTTCTTTAACTGACAGCTTTACTAATTCAGTCCGCTAAGCCCAGTTAGTAACTAGCCACTGCACAAAAAGCTGTCGTGATAAGTTTGGTTTTACACTTGCTTGGACACAATCCTGCTCTAAAGACTAACACATTTCATTTTGATTGGCGAGCCATAAACATCACGAGCAGGGCAAGCAGTTACACCGCCGTCAACCTTGTGTAAATAAGAAGCATTTGAAGGGACCTTGCAAGTATTTGTGATAATTTCTTCTAAAGGCCATGATGTTACAGTAGTGTTATACGTATTTCTGCAAGTGTCCCAAATAAAAGATTCTGTAATTTGGAGAATTCATTTTTAAGGCACTTGTTGGGTATAGAGAGCTTTAGTTCACAGGGCTATGATCTGAATCCTGCTCGCTTTTGTGCCCTTTGTCATCATTCGCCCTACTGCATTCCACTAGGCCTATGGCTGACAGCATCAACAACAATTTCAATTAATATCACATCTAAACGTGGCTGCATCTCAAGATGCTTTACAAAGGTCATACACTAAATTATGGTAGAAGGGGGGAGGGGTGGGAAGGACAGGGCCGAGAAACTGAAGAGAAATGGGAAAAAGCAACTCGGTCCCAGCACAAACAAAAACTACCCCACGTACAGGCGGGAGATCTATGGCATCACTGACAAGTCCCAAGACTGCCAGATCTGTCCATGGTAGCCAGGGCAGTGCGATTGTCAGACATCATCGAGCCGCTTCAATGTTTCAATTCAATTCAGCGTTATTGACATAGAGGATCGAAATGCCGTTTCTCTCAGACCCCGGTGTTGGCATATACATGGACTGGAACACACCAACAAAGGTTTAAAAATACTAGGATAAACAAAATACTCACTTTTTTATATTTACAAGTTAAGCTAAGCTGGGGGTCGGGGGGGGGGAGGTGGACAATAACAAGACAGAGATCTAGAACAAAAACTATAATTACAACAAATATAGTGCAAATAGAATATAGTGCAGATATAGATGAAAAGATGTGCAAGTAATATTCCATCTACAGTACGAGTAGTTAGCAGCAGTTTTTGTCGTGTTCTGGACAAAGCGGTTAGTGCTGAGTGTAGGTGTGTGTGGGTGCTTTTATGCTTGTATGAAAAAGTTCTTACAGCTGGTGCTGTTGAACGTGTAGTGGGTGGGATGGGTAATAATAAGTTACAGTCCAGACTTGTTGGAGGCAGCCTTTTTTTTTGTTTGCCCTTCCCCCGCTCAGGACCGCGAGGTGCTGATCCACGAGCTGTCGTCCGGCGTCACCGAGGTCTTCTGGCACCCGACGGTGGAGGTGCGGCACCAGCGGCTGCAGCGACACACGGTCACCATGCACGAGCAGGGGGAGTTCGAGTCGGAGAGGTGAGACGGCGCGAGGCAGGCGGTGGGGATCAAGGTCGGAGCGTTCACGTCGCGATCCTTGTCAAGTAATACTTGGTATTACCTGCAAATTCTACCAAATACTTCAAAGTCGAGGAGCTGAAAGACAACGATGTCCAGAAGCTCAACAGATGCCAAAAGCCCCTCAGTCTGGAGCAAGAAGAGAGGCCAATGCCCCGCCGCCTTTAAGGCCAGCACTGACTATTATATCACTAAATGTTGAAGGGCTGTCTGCAACTAAAGAAGAACTTGTTGCAATGGGAAACTGTCATATAACTATCACGCTTCGAAGCATCGAATCGAATTCGAATGCGGTGGGGGGCCGTGACGCCCCCCTGTGCAGGTGCAAGGCATGCGTATCGTTTGGGGGGCATGAATGGGTGCTTATTATTATTATTACAGCAGTAAAAATACCCAGTGAGCTTGCTAGCTCTTTACGGGATTCCTGCGACACAACGAACGTGCGAGTTGCTGACAAAAAATAAAATATATACAAGATTAAAAAGAAACATTTTTTTTTAATCGACCAAAAAAAACCCATTTACACAGCCATTGCACACAATTTTTCAAATAAAAAAGTACAAAATGCTTTTAAACCCATTTTCTCATTAAAGAAGCTTCAAACTCACGTCAGACAGCCTGGTATGCAGATCATTAGGTACTTACATAAACATTTCATTCTTTCATTTTTTTGCTTAAAAGATACGAGTGCTTTGACTTTTGGTTTACACCTCCCTTTAAGTGGTTGTGTAGAGTGATGGTGTAAATGAAAAATAATTCTGGGACTGGAAATTGCCTGGGGGTTCCTCTTGCGAGCAGTAGAGATCAGAAGCGTCAGATGCTGCCTTACTGTAGTACTCTGGCTCTTATTTAAAAGGATTTGATGAGACATTTCTATGAGACCCATTTATTCAATTACCCAACACTTCAACTTTTGCAACTTTCAACTGAATCTAACGTATATTTAAGTGCAAGTTTGTGCGCCTCCGAATCAACGGGTGCGACGCGCCCGGAGAAAATGCGCGCGTTACAAAAGTAGATTATTATTATTATTGCAACCATTGTGGTGTGATATTTAAATGAGAAGAACGAGGAAAATCACTTCAGATAAAACTTAATTTTCAAAGGTCTCCTTGATGAAGTGTATTGTGTAATACAGGTGGTATTAAAAGAAAGCTAAGGTTTTTTCAACTCTGGTTCAATTGCTCTTTGTATAACTTAACCCTTCTTCATTAGTGGTACAATGTATTGCTGTAGTTAGTGTGTGCATGCTGCTTGTCTAAATGTTGATATGCTGAGCTTTCCCTGTCAGCAAAGTCAAGTGGCACTAAGTGCTTTCCCAGTACTTAAGGACAAAACAAATCTATGTATTTTGTGGTGTAGACATATTGATGCTTTACAAAACAGTTGTACCTCATTGTCCCCGGAGGGTAATTTATGGTACAATAGATACACAGTTTGGAGCTTTTTGCGCCAGTGAAGAAATGTTTGCATAATGAGGTTAACAGAAATTAACTCATTATGTGTGGGTTTTAGAGTCATCTGCAAAATGCCTCGACAAAGCCAAAGCCTTCCTGGCCTCGAGCATTGTGGCAATGCTGAATTGACAGGGATTGTCCTGCTGATGTGTTGTATTTTGCCAATTTATGTTGTTACATGTAGTTTATTTTACGTGCTTCAGTGATTTCGCAACAATGCGATGAACCGTTCATTATTTCCGCATTGGCTTTGAGCGCAAAAAATGCATATGTAAATAAAATGAAACTAATCAATACATTGACAGTGTAGTTGGTGAATAATAATGATGTAATACAATCGTTTTAATATAAAAGTTGTTGCTATCTATACACGACCTATGAAACCATGATTGTAACTAAAATCTGTACTGTAATACATCTGTACCGTAGCAGGTGCTCATGAAATAGAATGCAACAGTTCATAAATTATGATCGAGGTTCACTTGGTCAAATAACCGACGTTGCCCAACGGAGACATTCATAGTATGACTGACTGAGGGTGCCATGTCGACACGCCAGGCTGTGGCAGCACGTGACCCGGGCCATCCAAGACAGGGACCAGAACAGGGCGACGCAGGAGAAGTTTGTGTTGGAAGAGGCCCAGCGAAACGCAGCCAAGGAACGCAAGGAGTCGAACTCTGAGTGGACGCCCAAACTGTTCCGGCAGGATCCTATCACGGCCGCCTGGTGTTATAAATATGCGGAGTGAGTGGCCATTTGCGACCTAGTGAACCTACCACTTAACATGCCATGCCACACGTCATTGTTTACTTCTGCATTACACAATCATCAAAACATAATGTGATTCATGCTAAGTTTTGACCATTGTCTGAAGCTGTCGACCGAGTAAATATTGGACCATTATTTATGAGCAGTACTTTATTTGGAAACTCGGTCAAATCTGATTTTAATTTGGTCAAGCTATTCCCCTTTGAGCCTAATGTTTATTTTGAGACTGAACAGGCATGCAGCATATATTAAGTAGGTTACTTTCACACAACTAGATATACTCTACAGCCCTTTGCATTGCATACTTTAACAAAATGTAATAAAAGCAACGATTTTTTTTTATTAACAAAACGCAGTTGGTAATGATAATAGGCTTCTACCTCCAGTGACAACGTGGATTCATAACTGTGCAACCATCACCTTACACATCGTGTTGCCGCGCTCGCACAGACGCATCAAGGCCCACGGTGCGTCGGTTTTAACGGAGCATGTCGTGCGCGGGTCCCCTGTTGTGGCTGACAGCGCCAGGCCCTGGGATATGCTCAACGACATGGTGCAGTTTGAGAGAGAAGGCATCATCCAGACGCACATGCGGCACAGGGCAGCGCACAGCGTGGCAAGCCTCGCCGTGCCGTCGGCGTCTCACAAGGGCTTCCAGACGGTGGGCTCGGACCTCAAGCCACTCAAGGGCGGCCTGCGACACCGGAAAAACCCTTTGCCGGACCACCAGCACTTGGATTCGTCTGACAACGATGGTACAAAGCTCGTTCGTTGCCGAGCGGCTTCCCCGGTCATGTCGGTGAAAAGTCAAACTCTTGCATTCTTTATTCTTGGATATTTACCTTATCAGATTAACGGCTTAAATGTCATATGACAATCAGTGTTAATATAGATAAATGCACTCGGCTGCTTTTGTATAACTGTGCAAGGTCTCCTTTAAACCAGTTGTCTGATTTTCATGAATTTGAAACAAATGCTTGTAATAGTACCTTTGTGTTGGGATTTTTTTTTATATATGAATACGTGTGTGTAGTTCAGCCTTTTTCTGCAAAAGTGTCGATTTCCTTACATTGGCTGCAATGATTTCTCTGTCTCCGAACAGACGTGAGGTCGCATGGATCGAGGTCACGCAGGAGGCACGGGCTGGCGGAAATCCACGAGGCCATCGACTCAGTCCGGAAAACACAGGAAGAAATTAACAAGTATGGCTTTGGAGTGTTATTGATTGATTTGGGATTCATGGAGTGAGAACTAGCAGCTTGGAAATGATACGTTTTCCCTAGATCAGTGATTCACATTCTTTTTGGATCCGTGGACCACTGTCCACTACTCTAAACTATTAGCTAAGAGGGGGGAGCTGTCTGTATGAATTGCATAGATACAAACCTCTTTCATGTGTGATTGTGCCTTCATTAAACATCAGGTGTGCCTGCATGTCTATCACTGCATTATGCACTTATTGCATCTTTCTACTGCAGGTGCAGCGGTCATCGTATATTTATAAACCCTTGCATTTGTTTTTGATCAAAGCTGTTCTCCAAATGCATTCTACTGCAATGGATAACATCATAGCAAATAACTTTTTTCAATTTAGTGACGCTAAATAAATTTGAATGTCTACTTGTTTTTATTCACTAAATGTTCGTAGTACAGGTGCTAAGAGCTAAGCCCATTACCGATATGAGTGCTAAGTACTGTAATCTAATAACAGTTTACATTGTTAACACATGGCCGTTCTACTCTTATATTGTTAAATCGACTCGCATTTTATGACTGTGTGTGTGTATCGATGCCAGCATTTTCGCGTAGATTTTGCGTTAAATTGTGTAGTTCCGAGTCTATTTGTGTCCGTACTAACGTGTGTCGCGTGTGTGGCGGTGCGCGCAGGAATCTGGCGTTTCTCGCTCGCAGGGTGCTGCCCGCCCACCCCGCAGAGGAAGAGAGCCTGTTGCAGGCCCGTGACTGGATGCTTATCTTCCTGCTGCTGCTCTCCCAGCTCCTCATTACCTACATTCTCAAATAGGACTTTCACCACCCCCCCTGCGTGCATGCCGGCGATTTCCCAGACGCGTGGCCCGGGCTACTGCGAGAGCGGCAGCCGACTTGCTGAGTGGGCTGAGCCCTCAGGCTGAATACAGGGTGGACTTTTGACTGCGCGTGAGAGCGCTCAACAGAGCTGACATGTATGCCGGTCTGCCGGGGACTTATTAAAGCGGTGCGGTGGAGTCCTTAGACGTATCAAGGGCGCCTTGAGCGGAGCAGAGAGGAACATTTTGTCAGAGGCTGTCCGCAGCTGTAATAATGTCCAAGGCCTCTGCTGCGAAAGGAAAATTATTAAGAAAAATGGAGCAGCTGTGGCTGGACCCTTGCCCTCTAAAAATGCCTGTGCACACTTACAAATATAATATATATATTTTGATTGCCAAGAGCACACCTTTTACACTCCAGTTGCGTGTTATCGCATCAATGTCAGTTAATATTGCAGTTAATGTTTATTGCGTAGTTGTCTTCGTAAGTGTATAACTATATTATACAATGTGGAGGCTGCTGATCCACCAAGTGGGCGTTTGTGGCTTCTTGATTCTCCAAGCTGTTCGTTGCTCATCACATTTACAGTGTATATGTACCTGGTATATACAGAGAGCTTTGCATATATTACACCATGTTGCAGCAGCCAAGTGTTGTATCAGGTCACAATTATAATAGTTGTGATGTAACTAATAAATGAGCAAGTAGAATGAATTGGTGAATTTAAAATTACACCGAGGAAGAAAACGAAGTGCATCATTTTTGGTAACGACCGTTCATATTCTGTCTTGTGATTATTTTTTGTCGGCATAAACTGTTTGCCACGGGTGGGGTGCGAGGAGTGGAACAAAATGAATTCACTAATTTCCATTACTCATGCAAGTTTTTATTTCAGCGACGAAATGAAGGTGCAAGTGAAATAAATGATCATGTCTTCCTTAGTGCCATTTTAAATCCCACAGTAGCAGGTGTTT
This sequence comes from Geotria australis, assembly GCA_036362915.1. Lineage (NCBI taxonomy): Eukaryota > Metazoa > Chordata > Hyperoartia > Petromyzontiformes > Geotriidae > Geotria > Geotria australis. The sequence continues at coordinate 6,634,545 of JAZEWU010000011.1, read as the reverse complement.
ACTAGTCGACTGTAATATTTATCTTGTCATGCCGCAGTCAATAATGCTCACTCTGAGCTTGCTATCTTGGTTGGTGAACGTGAGTGTGTGTGTGTGCGCGTGTTTGAGCACTCGGTGGGGTGGGATGTGGATGATTGTCAATTTTGGGTATTGTCCGTCTTCCTCTGTCCCTGCCCACTAATGTGCATCAAAAGGATCTCAAGTATCTTCCATTTGCTTAATTTAACCAATATTCAGTGCTGCAAGCCTTACTATTGGCTACTTTACCTATTACAATTCTAATCCTATTCATTACAGTTAACAAGTGGGTCGCATGTTATATGTTGTTACTGAACTCTGCATACTGTGCACATTGGCAGTGATTTAATTTTAGGTGTCTGGTTAATGTGTCAATGATATTTATCAATTTTAAACTGTTTGTGGCATTCGTAAGAGTAGCTTACTTGAGGGCCACTAGCCATCACTGCCAAGAAGTCTAGTTACAGTAGGTTTATGACATACAGAAGTAAATACACTGTCACATGTAGCACATGTATAAGTAAACTCACAGCTTAAGCGACTATGTTATGTCCACCGATATTACAATTATTATGCAGTCTGGAAAGACTTTGGTTAGGGTGTGTTTGGTATTCAAACGAGCCACGCTGGATTTTCCTGTATACCTATAAGGAGCGTAAATAGTTCACTTGATTAATATGACCCTATACAGTTCATATTAACCTTATCCGGCATACCGCCACTTTTGGTGTTACGCAGAATCCTGGGTGGCTCGTCATTGTGACTGTTTGACTATAAATTACAATGATTTTACTTTGCACCAGTGATAAATGTGATTATTTGTATCTATAGATGAGTCCACATTTAGTCTTAACCATTTGTCTTAACTGATCAAAACACAGGAAATGTAAATTCAAAGTGAAGGAAAAACTATGTAAATACTTGTATACAAAAAGATCAGATGGAGAAGATTCCTGTGTAAAACTTTAATTTGCCATCTGTTTAAAACAGCCGTTTAATGTATTATTCCGCTGGTATATTCGTCTTCTATATACCACATTCTAATTACAATTCAAATATAAATTATTCTTTGGAAAGTCCTAAGTTAATAAAATTAGATCTCACCACCGTTAGGTGACATCTAATAATCATTCCTTGCCATGCTATGTAAGTCCTCGTGTAATTTGTGACTTCTGTTTTTCATAGAACATTACATATTAAGAGGTTAAGAACATGATGCTTAAATTAGGTTATCTTGCATCCCAAAGCTGAAATCCCTGCACTTAAGTGCTGAGAGCTTGCCTATGTACGTGTGAGAGTGAAATGAGCTTTGCCCAAATATATGCAACAGGCAATAATGTGTTACATGATCATCTGCATATTTTCTACGTTTTGTTATATTTACAGTTATATTGTGATTAAAGTTTGCATTTTTATTTTCACTCTGCCACTCTGTAATATTTAAAGTCACAACTTCTGTTCACAGCAATAGGGTCAATCGTTATTTTTAAGCCGTCATTTTGTATTGTGTGCTCGTTCCACGATGCCCCATGCATAAAACAGTGGACACTGTAAACATGCACACATACTCGGTCATGCTTGTGTACTAACCCCTTCAGGACCCCCGAAGGGGATTGTGACCCACAGAAGGATACACTTCATTTACCAAAATTTTGCTCAAATTTGAATTAAAATAAAGCACCATGACCATTGAATTAAATGCTTGTGTATCGTTTAATTCATGAAACTGCACCGGAAACAAACGAAATGTTGATAAAGGAAGGTGTTGCTTCAAAGTTCTGTTCGTGACGTATGGTAGCTGGTCTTGAATATGTATACAAAATAATAGGTTTGGTGCCGGTCATGGCGATAAAACCTTTGTGCAATAGCAGGTGGTATGCCCCATTACTCTTCGACTAAATAGCACAATACACATCCACGTTTTTAATGTAATGTGCTTTGCCGGTGAAGTAAAGAAGTTTTTCTTTTAACGTATGGCTTTGATGCTGTGCTTTGCGCAGCGTTGTTGATATAAGCAATGTGGTACTACACCTCCCCAAGGACATCTCCACAGTCTTACACATGTAATGGTGAAATTGTAGGTTTTGCCAAACAGCCCATTTCAACTCAATCTCAGTGCCTTGTTTTAGTCCTAGTCTAAATATAGAATAACGGGGGTCTTAAAATAAAAAATGCTGTTATATAATGCATCACTTGTCTTTATTTAAAAAAAAATACAATGCTAATAGATTATGAAATATCCATCATAAATTGTTAGTTAACAATGTCAATGTACATAAAATGCAGTACTCCATGATATATTGCATAAATGACTATAACACGTTTACCATTATTGTGGTAAAATATGTACACTTACGTTAATTTTAGATAATGCATGCCATTCAAAATAAAATGTTGATATTTAATAAATATTAAAGACACCTGATAGTTGTCTCCTGTGCACTTGTAGGGAATATAAAATTAACGAAATATATATAATTTAGGATTTATAGATATGCATCTTATGAACGTTATCTTCACAGTGTTATACTTTTATTCATTGTGAGTAAAACTCAAGCTAATTTAAACATCGAATATGTAGTTATCAAAATTAAAAACACTTGAGATTCATGCATTCCTATTTGTATTAATGTGCCTCTTAAAGCTGCTCGCATTGTTTTAAATACCTATCCTAAGGTGGCTTGCTTCTTAGGACGAACTGATTAAAACGTTTCAAGCAGGATCACAGCCAATTATCGGTATTACTTCGAATTTAAATTGGAAATCTACCATCAGCCATTGTCAATCCACTGCTGGATGAAGACGTCCCCAATTGACCGCATTTTCTCAATCCTGCGATGTAATCGACCATCAACCTGCACAACACAAGCTGATTTCATGGCTTGGCTGACGTCTTCTCATGCATTCCAGTCCTGAGCTGCCACTTCATTAGTTTTGACCATCTGCCAACATCGCTTCCAGATATGTCCTGTCCTACTTATGTCTTCCTCTTTGTCTCTAATCCCATGCTTCTCTACACATTTTATTGTGTAAATGTCCTCATAGTGACCATGTTTCTGAACCACGTCATAGCAGGTGATACCGATTTAAATATATATTTGCGTTTTATATTTAGCTGTATTACGAATATAACTTCAAACAATGGCCATTCTTTAGTACTCACTCATACGGCCCAGGGTGTGTAAGGAAGTTTAGTGTATGGAATTCGATTCACACAATAACAAACACAGCTCGCTAAATTTAGACAGGGTGTGTTTGACAACTGCAGATAATGCACAATCCTCATGCATGGTATTTTTTAAAATCTCAAGTTCCATCGCGGTGATCAGTTGAGTATGATAGCTAAATCCTATTGATATCCGTGAACTACTGGAAGTGCTGGAAGTAGTACGTTGTAGTGTTGTGTTCCTCTCTAGCGTGAGGATACACTTATTTGTCATAAAATCTGTCAAAGTATAAAAACATTGCACACGGTCCAGTTGTCTCAAGCCAGGTGTATGTGTGACACTGGCAATGCAATTAGATTTAAAAAATTCAGGATCTATTTGGGAAATTATTAGACATTTCCATTTAAATTATAATCCTTTACTGCATTCAAAATGCGTCATTCGGGTGTTATTCATTTAACATCCTGAAGTCAAGAATTGCTTCTCGAGCGTCTAATATATATGCCATGCAAAGCGCTTCTCTCTGTGCTTGAGCCACAGAAACTAGAGTTTTACACTAACATGCCTATTAACAACTTTGCAGAGCTAGTTAACATTAACCACATTAAATGCCATTACAGTTAAAAAGGCATTAGGTCTCATTGGACTTTCACCTGGTTAAGGGATTGATTGAACAACTGGTCCAACGTGTTTGATGAGGTCCAGAGTTTTACTGTCTGGTCCAGGAGCGTTCCACTTTTCATAATGTGAAAGGCAAAGTTAACTTGAAGTGACATCTGAAATTCTCGTCCTCTGCATCTGAGAATTGGTTTGATTCCTGGAATGTATGGATGTTTCATTGCCACTGAGCTTGACCTGAATAAAATTTGTCCACTAACTTAAAGAGTCTATGTCGTGTTACAGATCCATATTTTTTCCTAAGCTCAAACATTTGTGATTTGCGTTCAGTGTTTTGTTTGGCATCTCCATTTTTGTTTGTAGCGCTCGCCTTCATAAACATTTATTTGTTTTGGATTAACAATCGTACAATTTATAACGCCAAACAAAATTCCATGCATGGTCAAAGACGAGACGGAGAGATTGGTATCTGCTTTCTAATCTTTACCCCCACATTTAATACACTATTATGCTAGGAAATGCATTATTGAAGCTATTTATTATTTTTCTCCTCGAGGTATTATAATCTTTTGCCAAGGATTAGTCTAAGACCCGATAACCTAGATTACTGATGGTCGTTTAGTTTGGCCTACAATTGGCTTTGCAGTCGCTGGCAGTGTTCAAATTCATACTTGTGTCAACAAAATAACAAAATAAAAGTGAAATACAGTAAAGTATAGCTATGAAGACAATAGAAATCAGAGCAAAAATAACTGTCGCACGAGAAATTGAAAATATTGCCCTTAAAGCGATGTTAAATATTAAATTCCCTATACTGCAATGTAAGTTGCCTCAGGCAGATGTAATTAAACGAACCCCAGGTGAATGGGTCCTCACCTGGTCAGAGGTTAATTAAGAAATGGGTCCTACATTAATAAGATAAAACCTGAATGTATTATATCTGGTAAATGTTAATAAATAACCAATTGTTGTTTGAAGGGGTGTGGGGAGGCGGGTTGCCTCAATGCCTCATACCCATTTTTGATGTGCCACTGCACCTGGTCACACATCAATAGCATCATTGATGAATGAGACACTTTCACAGTAAGCCTTCATCTCTTTTTAACAAAGAACTAATCATGAACATTGCTATAAGTGATATTCTAATTTGCAATAACGAACGGTCATCTCAGTGGGCTTCATCTGCCTTCGTTACACATGAATGGATTACTGTGATTTAGCACACTGCTTCTCAATGGGCTCTCACATCTTTCAGGACAAATTATTATCGGGACATGTTCACAGTGAGCTCTCATCTGACTAATAAAGGGCCAATTATCACCGCACTCGTGGCATTGTCATTACTATTAATTACCGATTACTGATCTCTTCCCAGTGAGCTCTCACCTGATCAGAAATGTCAGCTGTCTGAAATGCGAACTTTCTCATTGCTCTTTCAGCAGGATGTAAGGACTCAGTATTGTTATTAACCGTATTGGAAAGACTGGGCGGTAGTGGCACGGCGATTAGGAGACTGGATAATGAACGCAGTTTCTATGCTGGCCACAGTCAACATGAGTGGAGAGTGATTCAGCGATCCTGGGTCTCACCTCACTCACCCACACTAACCGACGTGTTGAAGTGTGGTCAAAGCACCGCATCACCAACGTGATGTAGGGGGGCCTTTGTCTAGCAGTGGATTTACAAGAGTATAAACTATTCATAACAATTCTAATGGTTAACAATGAAGGCCTCCCCCACACCTGTGCAGGTAACGGGGGTCATTTGAGCACACTTTACCAAACCGGCCAGTGTGGAATTGTTAAAAGTGGGGAGCACAGATGGTGGGAGCGTACAGGCAAACTACAATGGATATTGCTACACTGCCTTCGGTCTCCCACAAATGTGGCCCAACAGTAAACGAAAACAACTTGTGTCATGTTAGTCACAAAATATTTTTAATAACTCAATTCTTATTCGGCCGCATGATGTATATACATTTCTGTCTCCAACTCGCACCCCCTCTACCTCTAGCCTCCGTACAGTATTTGCTGTGAAGAAGGGCCATTTCCCAAAACGTTGTCTATTACACACGTTTTAAGGCCACAGTGGTATTTGACTGTGTGTCTTTTGTGCTATATACAAAAGCTCAGAAGCATTGGTACAAGCAAACTCTTGACTGGTGTCGTCACGTTTGTCAGCAGCGGTCGAGTGTGCTTACACTAAACCAATGATGCTGAGATTGTGCACTCCCAGAAGACATTTGTGTTGATAGGAAGTGTTAAAATACGTATTTTCCACAACGATGCCGATGATTAAATTGTTTTATATACAGATCCTGTAGTCACCCATTCAAGCGCATGCTTAGCGTTGCTTAGTTTCCAGGATGTGACGAGATGAGCCGCATTCCTGGTGAATGCATCGTAGGCTGTCACGCACAAAGGTCGCCTATTACTGTCTAAAATAAGGATTTTTTTCAGTGGACTCTTACTCGTATTTAACAAAGTTCAAATTACTAATACCGTGCGGCCCCTATTATTTGGTGGTAATACTGTATTGAGACCTGTCACCTAATCAAAGCTAAGTTCCATCTCTTTAAACACGAGATAAAAGGAGCTCACCATATTCGTCAATAATACTGCCTTAAACATTTTCATAATAGGCGACGTTTCAGGCAATGATCCTTCTTCAGAGCACACGGAGAAGCCTCTTAATTTTTTTTCTTTTTAAAAGAGCGTTATAGACGAATTTGATGTTGTGCTTGTGCACCACAGCTGCCACCGCAGCAGCAATCAGCAAACAATAAAGGACTACCTGTTATTATTCTCACTAATTGTAATGTAATTACAATAAGCGACCTGTCATCTCAATGTGCCCTCACCTGGCGTTCAAATAAAACACACGTGGCGTGCGTTTGGCGAATTACTACGCGGGTCTCGTGGTGAGTGCGCTGGGCTACAAACCTGGCGACCCGAGTTCGATTCCCACTCACGGTTCCCAACACCGCTAACGATGATCTGAACCGGCCTTGGGCTTCCTCTAGATCGACTCAGCACCAAATGAGTACAGTATTTGGTGCGGTATGTGAACAGCACATGAGAGCGGGCGAGGTGCTGACCCCCCTCCCCGCCGTGAGCCGTATTAACCTTCATAGGTGCACATTAAGGGTGGCACGATTGGCGCGCTGAGTCGCGCTGCCGCCTCACAGCAAGAAGGTACAGGGTTCGAATCCCTGCTCGGGGGCCTTTCTGAGTGGAGTTTGCATGTTCTACCCGTGTCCGCGTGGGTTTTCGCCGGGCACTCCGGTTTCCTCCCAGAGTCCAAAGACTTGCTGCAGCATATGTTCATGGACCTGCCGACGAAATTGCCCCCCGGTGCCCTGTGATGGACTGGCGTCCTATCATTGGTATAGCCCTGCCGTGCGCCCTGTGTCTGCCGGGATAGGCTCCGGCTCACCGCGAAGCTGTACAGGAGTAAGCGGTTTCGGAAAATGATGATGATGAAGCTGATGAGGTGCACATTAATAGCACTTGACCAAATAGTGACGTGAGCCTACACGGGGGGGGGGACCTTTGCCTTTGTGCTGACTATTTTATTTGAAAAATGTGTCCAATGCTACGTGCAAATGTGTTTTTGTTTGTTGATTTAAATTTTGGTTATTTATGAATCTTGTACTTATTTTAATTATTGTCAGCAATTGCGCGTGTTTGTTGTGTCGCAGGAGTCCCGTAAAGAGCTTGCAAGCTCACTGGGTATTTTTCTGCTGCAATAATGAACATCTTATCTATCCACAGGCGACGCCGAACGGGTCAACCCTGATTGGCAGAACTCCATGTGGCCGGACCGAGTGCGCTTCGCCTCGCGTGATTACGGTGTCGCCCGCCCGGTGGGCGCCGCTGCGCGTTACCGTATCGCCCCCAGGCGGCACCTGTCAGGCTTCCCGGGAAAGTCCTTTTTAATGTTTACCTGCCGCTCAGAGTTAGGTTACTGTACCTCTCAAGACCAGCACAACAACAACAGCAACAAAAGTGTTTCGTCATGCCGCCTCTATAACCGTACACGAGCGTAAAAGACACACTGGGGAAGCCAAGTCAAGGCGAGCGTTGTTTAAGAGACGCCGGGAGGTGGACGCTAATTTATTAAAGGTAACGTTAACCCACCCCCCCCAACCCAGCGCCCGCTCTCGGGTTACCATAGAGGTGGCTGTTACCAGCTCTGGACGCTGTTCCTTGTTAGCGTGTTACAGTGTGTGTGTGTGCTGGTGGTGTTTGTTGTTCGTTGTTGGGTGTAGAGGCGGCATCGGTGGAGGAGTCGGTGAGAAGAGACGGAGCGCGGCTGTGGGGATGATGATGATGATGGTGGTGTTGGGCAGCTCGCTGTGTCTACCGATGATGATGATGATGCTGCTGCTCTTGTCCGGGCAGCGAGGGGCAGCCTGGGCAGGTGAGAGGGCAGACGCCGGGGTTGGGACTCCAACTCGAAGCCTAACTCCTGCCGCAGTCATGCTACAGCCATACCTAACTACAGTCATGCGACAGTATTATTCTATTATGGTCGCACTACAGTCATACTCACAGCTATACTGAACTACAATCATACTCAACTACAGTATAACTCAATTACAGTCATACTCAACTACAGCCATACTACAACGTTACTCGATTACAGTCATACTACAGTATTACTCAATTACAGGCATGCTCTCGTCTTGATCCACCTTGAGGGGCTTCGGGCATCTGTTGTCTTTCAGCTCCTTGGCTTCGAAGTGTTTGTTAGAGTTCGCAGGTAATACCAAGTATTACTTGACAGGGATCGCGACGTGAACGCCTCTACCTTGCGGAGTTCAATGAAAATGCAAGGGGCTGTGTAAGAAAATGGGAAACTGTAATTTAACCATCGCGCTTCCAAGAATCGCAAAGAAGAAGACAGGCATGCTACAGTCCTACTCATCTACAGCCATACTCGGCTATAGTAATTCTCAACTACAGTCATACTAATTTAACTAGTCGTAATACAGTCACACTCAACTACAGTCACAATCAAACGCAAATACAGTCGTACTTCATTGCTGTCATACTTTCAGTCATAGTCAACTACACTCAACTACAGCCATGCTACAGTCATACTCAACTAAGGTCATACTCAACTAAGGTCATACATACTCAACTGCTGTCATGTGACAATCGTCCTAAAAAATCAAAGCCACCTACAAGATAGGTGGAGGAAGGTGAGTTGGGTGGCAACCGGCCAACCCTGGTAAACCTGGATAACGGCCGTCAGGCCGGTTGTGTGTGGACAGCCTCGCTCCGTCCACTGTCATTGTCACCTGAAATCTTACTCCACTACAGTCATACTTGTGGCATGCAGTACTACAGTACAATCATACTCTACAAGTCTGTCTCAGCTGGAGTCCTACTGCACACACAATCCACTGTACAAGTACTTTATACTCAACCACAAGAATACAGGCATACCCAACTACAATTTTATAATCATACTATAATCAGTCAGTTTTTTTTTTATTTAAGCAGGAAGGCACCGTTCAGCTATGTAGCGCTTTTAAAAGTTGTCCAGTGGGGAGGGGTAAGCAGGTCTCAACATCTGAGGGTACCCTGGGCAATGTAGTCAGGACAATTAACCTGGGCAGCATGTCTATGGACTTTGGGAGGAAATTGGAGTATATTATATATTTTTTCTTTTAAAACAGTGTTGTACTGTATACGTTAAAGCAGCTCATATTGATTCTAATTTTGTTTAGTCTTTAACGTTTGTTGAAGGAATGTTTGACATTGACTGTGTTGCAACCAACCCCAATTTAAACAAGGTCACACTATAGGGCTCCACTCGCCAACACATAACTGAACTCGCGTGAACTTAAGCGAAACTCAGTCGCCTCACCATCTCTCGTACGCCATGCACTCGGCTCTCAACCGACACCCAGCTTGTACCCAAATCTTACTTAACCCAACACACAAGTACGCTGAAGCTATCATACTCATGATCCTTATTATCAGCAGCACTTATTATCACCATCAGCCACGCAAATAGCATCTTTGTCATCATAATCATCAGGGTTTAAATCGTCCTTAGTATGACAAGCACCATCATCATCTTTGGCATCACTTGCTTCCTTCATCACTGGTTTTAGCAGTCTGACTTTTCGCCATTAACATCACCATCATTTAAAATATCACGTGTATTGAAATTGTCATCACTATTGGTTATTATTATGACAGCGCTTTGTGACCCTCGGGTGAAAGGCGCTATATAAATTGATATTATTATTATTAATATAACTTGCTTCAGTCCTAGCTGTCTACAACATGCCTCAATCGTAATTAATACACCTCCATTATCATCAATGTTATCAGCAGCATCGCCAAACTACGACCTCCATAATCACATTCTAAATAACAGTGGACAGTTTTTAAGATATTAAATGCACATTTTGTTAAATCGACAGCCATGTAAAAACAGTGAAACGATGTTATTGTGAATGTTGTGTTGAAGGTAACTATAAGCTGCCAATTCGTTCAGTCTTCTATACCACTTGTATTGAGACGTTTTGCATCTGCTTTGAATTTTGTAATAAGATAAGAAATGCTTACTTTGGGATTTGGCTAATTAAAGGAACTTCAGAATGTTCGTTGATCTGTAGTGGACCCGTTGGCAGCATGACATGTTTGAAGCCCTGAGGTCATAAACTAAGTTTTGGAGGAATGCTTTTGTCTTGGCAGACTGATTAGATAATTCAGTACCAGCTCTCTGCAAGGATCAAAGCGTTTCGAATGGCAGAGCATTATATACACGTACAGCACAGAGATGACGAGTGCTTGCTGCCTGTGTGCCGATCTTGGCTGAAAATCAGAGTGGAGAGGGAGCACTCCTCTGTTGACCATCTCCAGCTGTCTGCAGACACGTCACTTCTGTTGGAGGTTGTTCATTTAAATTCTTTACTGGCTGAGCTTCAGAGCCCTTGTGAAATTAGTGGCAGGTTGCATAAAACTGGATTAATGTGTTTGGGGGAGAGGAAAAAACTCCACTTCTACCCAATTGTAAGTGTAAAAATAGTGACACAGGCAAACGGTAATGAGACTTTAGCCGTATGCCTCTAAAACATTGGAGTGACTGCCTTTCTGTGAATTCTGTACTGTACAAGCGGGTTGAACGTTATATATTTTAGTTGAATTTATACTGTACTGTTTTAGAGTAAAAGTTCGGTAATTGAAAGTAACGTGATGGCCAGTAAGTCAAGAATAATGGAACGGCAGACAAGGGATGGCGCTGGCCCAAGAGTACGTCCACGAGCGAGGTCACCGAGTGATTAAATCGGCTCCTGCACAGGTACACGAGAAAATGAAATTGCAGGGTTGTGATAGATGGCAGAGAATTGGGGAGGCCTTCATCCAGAACTGCATATAGCTTGGGTGATGATGATGCTTAATAAAAGTACAATATAATGCATCACGATGTGTTATATGCACCTGGCCACACGCTATCAGGTTTCACGACTGATGTCGTGTTGCAGAGTCTAGTTTGACAAGTTTACCCCCACTCATTGATGTTCTTTGTCTGAACTGTACTGTCATTATGCTGTATCAGATTAAAGGCGTAAGATTAAGCCTGGCATACTCCAGGTAGCGTGATATGACCCTGACTCGGCCAACACTAGCACTGCCGGTATGCACAAGGCTTTAAAGAGACGTGGCATTTGTGTCACACGTAATGTGAATGAATGAACGTACTAAGACTCTAAAATGGGAAAGGTTATTATAAGGGTAGCACAGTAAAGTGTATTGTGTGTTGTCTAAGATGCATTTGTAAGGCCTATCACCTTTAAGCCAAGTTTATATTAAGCCTTGGGTGTTTTTTAAATACATCTTGGCAGCTAGAGAAATTAAACTAATTAGTATGGTGACACTGCATTGGCAGCGGTGCAAAAGCACAAATAACAGAGACAATTACGGTATATTATAAGGCTATTATATACTTCATTATTAATTTTATTGTTAAGGCATTGTTATTGAGGAAAGGGTTGAGTTTTCAAGCTAGAAGTGAGAACACTCCTGCAGATGAAGTACCCTGAGATTTTTGGACCTAGCAGCACAGAGATTCGCTTGGAGAGGCCAGTGTAGTGGAATGATCATGATTTATTATACTGATTGTTATATGTCTTGAACGTTTCATCTGGATGAATATTGAATGATGCAAGAATCACTTGTAAATTGTTATGGCTATGTATTGTGGTTCAGTAATTATTAGTGTGCCAGCATCAATCTACAAGTGCATTTACGTGCTGAAAATTACCAAACAAAATTAACCATTAAAGCTATCTGTGAGAGCTGCTAATCCAAGTACATTTGTATCAATAATGATTTGCCTTCAAGCCATTTAAGTAATTGGGGGGAAATAGAGTTGGTAATAGCATTGACGTGCGTAAAGAGTGATAAGAAAAAGAAAATGGAGAGTGTATTATAAAAAAGCCTTTTTTAATTAAGCAAATCATTTACTTTAATGAGCTATAAAAATAAGTATTCTGTGGAATTACTTTCGCTGTATTAGAGCAGATTATTGCACTTTTCCATTTGCTATGAGATCTGTACGGTCACGGTGGGCATGTCAGAACTGTCAGAGAATTTTCAGTTGGCATTTTCACAACTGCATAAAAAAACCTCTCTTGGATCATTTACCTTGATGTCCTTTAAAGTTGCCCGGAACAGATCTTCATTGTGTTGCACAAAGGTCCCTTTGGAGTAGAATATTAACGAGCAATGTAGGCATGTCATGAATGTGGTAATAGATAACGCATAAAACGTAAACCATTGAAGTATGCGACTTAAAAAATAAAATCAAAGTGACTTTTGGTCACATTTACAGTACATGGACATGCTGACTACCTGCACAGTAAAAAGACCACATACTTCTCATCAATAGCACTGCCTTAATAGAAATATATTAGGTGACGTTTCAGTCAATGGTGCCAATTTAATAAGTATTTTAAGGAAAAGTTATTGCCGATGGTGTTGAGCTGGTTAATTCTGCCAGTGCCCCATTGCCAATGCAGCCTCACCAAATACAACCTGTAATCCTGTACAGTACTGTTATTGTAAGCGTTCTTAACATTTCGTTTTTTCCTTGAACCGTAATCATCGTTTGGACACTCGCAGACCCAGAGTAAGACATTATTGTCAACGTTGAGAGAAACGGACAACATTGTGGCAGAGGTGCGTTATAGAAGATGGGACGCATCTAACGGTGCTGCCTTCAACATGAGCAGAATAGTTACACATACCACAGGTGAAATCCCCAGGAACGTTTCTAAAATACCTGCACCAACCCTGATGTTTGAACATCACAATGCCAGTGCAAGATGGACCAGTCAGAAATGTATGACCATTTCAACATCACAAAATCCCTGTAGACGTATATAGCACACTTTTTTGTTCAGCTAAACCGTTGAGAAGCCTGATGATGTCTCCAACGTAGGAGACGAAACGTCGGCTATCCTGAAAAAACAGCTCTTAAGATACATTCTCAGAATGAATACAGTAGTGGAATACCAGAGGCTAACTCATTGTGTAAATCTTTTACCAAGTTTAAAGTTGAACTTTGTGTTTATGTTCTCTTTGAAATGTCTTTTACAAAAGGGTGTGCATGTTGTTGAGTCCTTTCTCGCAGCGGTAGTTTACATAAAGGGTCACAAAAAGTGTAGTTTCCTGCTTGCACCATGGAGTGTTCAACTCCACAGTTTATGATTGCCGACTTTTTATGATTATCAAATACATTTTACCCACTGTTCCTGTATGTTGGCCCACATTCGAACACATGAAATGTTTAATCAATGGATGTCTGATTTTTCTTTTACGAAAGTTTGATACAATAAACCCATAAAACGTTATTGAACAAGTTTCAACATCCCACGCACGTTTTGAACTAATTTTCCTTTTCTCGGAGTATTTTACGATCTATTCCTTTTCAAACTTGCGCACAACACAATTACTGTATTATACAGTACTGTACTCAACCGGCTTGGGAGAATGAAAGGCAGTATGTTTTGTAAATATGATTCCACAGTGCACATGTTGCTTACAACAAACACATGCCACGGTATGTCTCGCACAATCATCTCTTGGTTGGCTTTGCAGGCTCTGCGTCCTGCCTGCCCAAGGATGAGCCTACGAGCAAGCAAGAGCTGATGGCCGGGCAAGCAAACGTGACGCTGAACTGCCCCATTAATGCTAACTGCTCCGGCACCCAGTGCCCGGTAGCTTGGCTCAAGGACTGCCAGGCACTCAACCTGTCCGCAGAGGCGCATGTGCAAGGCGTCGACGTGAACTTGCACTTTCTGAACGTTGCTCTGGCCGACTCGGGGAACTATACGTGTCAGATCACTGGAAACCTGGGAAACTCGAGCCACACCATCTTCCTCGTCGTGAACGGTGCGTTTCTATTTGATTTATTTTTACGTGGTGGGGGAGGTTGATCGGCAAGGTTTGTTACGCTCGTGTTGATGTTTTGAGATAGTCAGCCTATCTACTGAAGCCTTCCACGGGTGTATCAACCTCACCGTGAAAGGTTGGTCTTCTCAGAATGACTTGTTCTTTCTCAGTGTGTTTCCACAAATGTGGCACCTTGCCTTTGCATCGCCATTCGATTGAAATTTAAGAGTCTCACCCCTCAAATCGCTCTAAAAAATATTCACGACACAGTTAAGTTGTGATAAAACATTGTATAATTGAAATTGTAATGGATGCCTAAGAATGTGCATGTAAACTGGTTTTACAGGTAGCTGAGTAAGCAAGCACATAAGGGGTCAAATGATAAGAGTGAACCCACGTGGCTAATTATTGCCATTTTCTCATTCGTCATCCTGCAGGAGTCACCTGACCGATTGGGAGGTTGCACTGTGCCCATCCATGAGGCAACTGCTCTCTGTAGAACAGGGCCTTGGGTGCTGGGTTTTATTTTTAGAGAGCAACGATACAATTCAGGGAAATACAAATATGGGTATATTTTATTTTATAGCTGCTGTGCTACATTGTGTATTACAGATGGGTCTTTTAATGTAACAAATTAGGATTTTTAAGAGAAATGTTGTATCCGTTTCAGATCCTTATTGTTTTTCTGTGTTTGTATCATGACGTTCACAAAGTGACGTAATTCAATGTCACGTGACACCATTTTAGCAAGAAAATGGTTAATTCTTCGTGGATCGTGTGAAATTTTATGATCAGGCCTAATTTGTTGAGTATATCTGAGATTAATCTGAAATCAGGGAACACATCGCTAATATACGTATCCAATATGGATCCACAACCGTTCCAACGCCTCCATTCCGTACACCTTCAAACAACGTGTTAAATTTTTCATAAATATCTGATATTGAGGAAGCGTGCTCAGAGCTTGCTGGTGACCGGTTGTAAAGTTAACGCATTCCAACTTGAATGTCCACCCACAGCTCCGTGCATGACCTCCCCGTTGGTGGTGTCCCCGCCTGGGCCAGAGCGACGCGTCCTGCCGACTGGAGCATCGCTGGCTCTCAACTGCACCGTGGAGCTCGGCACCAGCAGGAGTGACGTCGCGTGTCCGACCTCAGTCGTTTGGCATAAGGACGGCGTTCCGCTGCCTTCAAACTCGTCGGCTTACAACATCACCGTGGAAGACGCCAGGTGACGTGTCAGCTCACTTGCACGTGTCTGGGGGGGCGGTATGCCGCTGACAGTTGATAGTCCTGCTGTTTTGGGTTAGCTGTGGCGAGCATTCGTCCTCTCCCGTTTGCAATATGTTGGCCTGCTTCGATGGAGGCAACTTCATAGATAGATAGATGTTTATTATTACAGCAGAAAAATACCCTGTGAGCTTGCAAGCTCTTTACGGGACTCTTGCGACACAACAAACATGCGACACAACAAACTTCAGGCAGACGATCCCTTAAAGCAGAAGAGCCCTCCAACGTGGGAGGCAAAACGTTGCAAAGGAAAGAGGAGAAATGATCGCCACAGCTATCCCGAAAAAAACAGGTCTTAGTAGCAAAGCTTTTTCATTGAGCTGTGAAAACCCACATCCTACCTTTTAAGTAAATATATAAAATGTAAATGTTGCCATTAATTTACATCCTGATTGTGATACTGGAAATTTGTCAAGAGGTAAAGGCAATGTCTTCTGGAAATGTTTCAGTCAAAAAAGTATTGCATTATAACAAATTAAGGCAGGGTAAAATTACGAC
>JAZEWU010000011.1:6593777-6618338 GCA_036362915.1 Geotria australis | reverse complement strand
AAGCGCTACCCACTACGCCACCGTGCCGCCCACCTACTATATTAATTTATGTTATAAGGTAGTATTAATAATGGAAGTGCTCACTTTTATTTATAATTCTATAGTTACGTAAAATCATTCATGTCAAGATTGTTTTGCTGCACTGTAGCCATTTAGTTCACTGAACATTATATTTTAAAATTAAGAGCTGAATTATGCCGATTTAAATAAAAACCCATCTACTTGCCACGAACCATATGACTGTGAAACTTGGGACACGGTTTAATTATAGGTGGTTGTGCAGGTTCAGACTTCGTTTCTGGGTAGTCCTACCTCAGCGTTGTCACATTTGCCCCTTGAGCCACTGAGCCATATCTGGAAGGCCTGTAGTTGATTTTAAATGTGTGTGCATGTGTCATTGTCACAGGTTTTCAATTGAGCTCTTGGCTGTGGTTATTGCCAGTCACTTGTCTGTGAGCACTCTGGAATCTTCCAACTATGGGGAGTTTGGATGCCACTTCCACACTATGGCTGGAAATATCAGTGCAAGCTTCATTGTGGAGATGGAAGGTGGGTAGAAACGGCATGGTCTCTAGAGGTGGCTCTCTTCAGCGAGCCATCGCCAAAACAACACCAGCCCCAAAACAAAACATCGGCACAACTTGGGGACCGGCCAAGCCATAAGTATTTACATTGGCTTGGAAAACAAGCGTTTTGGCATCAGGATTCCCGTAAAAATCTATCCGCATTTAGTATTTAAATTTACAAATAGTCTTTGCTTAACACTCTTTGAGTGTACAGAGCATTGCGTTATATCAGACACAGCCCTTGTATATCACTTTGCAGAACTAATTCTGCAGTCTCTTCAATGACCTTGTCCTAACCCAACACCACAACTTTGTCCTTCAATACCTGTAGTTCAGCGCGTTTCAATAATTAGAATGGCTCTGTATTTGTGTACCTTAGGATTAAGACAGTTACCTTGAAGCAAAACCCAACACGTACATTTCGGTGTTTGTACTCATTTGGTGAGCAGGTTATTTATGAATCTTGTATATATTTTAATTATTGTCAGCAACTCGTATGTTTGTTGTGTCGCAGGAGTCCCGTAAAGAGCTTGCAAGCTCACTGGGTATTTCTCCGCTGTAATAATAAACATATCTCTATCTATCTATCAACTCGCCGCACTCGATGAGATCTGGGCTCGTGTTTTGTGGTAGCGGGGTGAGCTTGGGTATCGGCTACTGGGTCGATTATTCGGCGGTGCTGCCGCGTGTGCGCGCAGAGAAGGGCCTCGCTCCGAGCCACGTGGTGAGCGCCGTGGTGGCCCTGCTGCTTCTGCTGCTGGTGGCCCTGCTGGTCGCGCTCTACTCGCGCTTCAAGCTCGACCTGCAGCTGTGGCACCGAGACACGTATGGCGACTTCGAGAGCAACGGTGCGCGCTCGTGTGTCCGCGTGCGGGGCAGCAGGAGTGTACTGGTTAGCGCGCCGCGCTGTAAAATCTGCGACGCGGGTTTGATTCCTGCTGGTTGCTAATGTCGGTGACAATTATCTTAATTCGTTTTTTGGGCCTCCTATAGGTCAGCTCAGCCTTAAGCCCTGGTAGATAGATAGATTTTTTTTTTAACAGCAGAAAATACCCATTGAACTTGTAGGCTTTGAATCGAGCCGTGAAAACCTACATCAGTACGTAGGTTATATTCGTTTTTGTTTGTGTGGCAGGGACAAAATATGGAGAGCAGTGGTGCAGTAGTTAGTGCGCTATACTACGATCCCAGCACCAAAGTTGATTCCTGGCCATTGATAACATCATTGGCAAGTGTCATCTGAACCTATGCTGGTCTTCCCCTAGGTTGACTCGGCCTTAAATTATTAACAAAGTGTAGGGTATAAACATTAGCATCGAGGAGACAGGAGAAGCTGGGCATGGTGTTGCGTACAGTAGCCCCTCGTGTGCCTTTCTACCCTTAATAGGTGCTTGCTAAGCACTTTTCCCAACAGTTGTAATGGCTGCACAGAGGATGTTTGTCATAGTGCTTGCATCCACCCTATAAACGTTGCCTATTCTATAATCGAACGCATAAATGTGTGTATGTCCATTTCAATTAACGGTGACATCGTGGTCGGTCGGGCTTCTACGCTACGTTTTATCTCTGGCGGGGTGCATTTGATTTCTCGCAACGCCGCTGTCTCTGGGCTGAGCATTAAAAAAACACATACGCAACGAAAGCACGTTTAAAACAAAGCTAAATTGCCTTTTTTTTTCGTGACCATTTCCGACCGACCGAGAAACAGGGGAAACGTGACCTCCGTGCGATGCTTGTGCCCGGCCGTGTCCTGTGACCCCCAGACGGCAAACTGTACGACGCGTACGTGTCCTATGTCAACACCGAGTTCGACCGCAAGTTCGTGCACTTCACTCTGCGGCCTCACCTGGAGACCCGCTACGGATACCGCCTGCACACCGACGACAGGGACATCCTGCCAGGCTTGGGTACGTTGCCAAGCCAAACTGCTGCCTGTTTGCAGTGTATGCACATGTATTGGGCGACATGACGGTGCAGTGTGGTAACACTCGTGCCGCACAGCAAGAAGCCCCTGGGTTTGATTACCGGCTTGGCTGCCGCATTTCTGCGTGGAGTTTGTGTGTTCACCCCGTATCCGCATGGCTTTCATTCCATAGCTAAAAACATCTTTATATTTAGAGGACGCTGCCATGTCTGGAATATGTTGGCGCCGGCTTACTGCGTGGCTGCCTTTAACCTCCCACACCGCTCTGTTTTCTTGTGCCTCTGAGTCGTTCTCTCTCTTCAAGAGTGACTGAAACTGCCCGGCGCATTATAAGTTGTAGATTATTATTAGCATGTGCATGCCCTTGAGTTATAAAATGCGACCCAGCTATAGTGAATGGAATGTGGTTATGGTCTGTTGTTGCTAAGTCCATATTTTCAAGTACTAAGCCTGCACTGCTGGCGTCTATCCATTGTTTGGATCTGAACAGTGCCGCGTGAACAATCCGCGTTCTCAAGTGTAGCGTGTTTGATGATACTTACAGCCTGGCCACCTAGCAATGACGTTACAAAACAATTCATATACGAGTCTTTAATTTAAATTAGCCCAACCTAGGATTGATTGGGGTTAAAATGTATAAACACATGAAATAATTGCTGTGCACAGGCGACAACATTCTATAAATTATTAAAGTGAGTCCTATTGAAATTACTTTGCCAGTAGTTCTGTAGCTTCTTTTTCCAGGGCCGTTCCATCACTGGGGGGGCCTAGCTTCGGTCTAGTGCAGTGTCATGGTGGCAATAACATTGACTGGCTTTCCTGCACAGTCACCACGTGTGGTATGCACTTGAGAAGTGGGGAGATAGAGAGGCTTGAACAAGCACGCCGCCGTCACGAGTCATGTGAATGTCATTACGCAAAGCTCTTTATAGAACTGCAGGTATTGCTGTAACCGGAAACGTACGTTGTTTGCGTGACATATATTGTGACATACAAAGGTCATGGTGACAAGAAATGGGCATGCAAGGGAAGATAAGTACCAAAGAGTGCATAGGCTGATAAAGTCCAGGCACCTGTATGAGTCCTTGATATAAGATATGGTATGATAGACACAAAATGATAATGCCTGCACGAATGAGATTCGGTTTGTTATCGGTAGTTGATTGTATACCGGTGACAGGATATTCTGTGGAAGTTGGGAATCTGTCAATAATGACAGTTTATTTGAAGGCAGATTAGTTCTGCAGTCTTTTAAGGAGTGATGGTTATTAGCATGGTGGAAATGCTGCGTCCCCAAAGTCAGTTTGTAGGGCTGCTTTACGTCAGCTAAACGGTATCCTACTGAACAGGACCTGCAACATCCCATAGAAAATAAATATAGGACATAAATCAGAATGTGCGTGCAGAAACACACGCAGGTGCAGGCATCATATGCATTCTTTATGTTCGCCAAATAAAGCTCATGTTGTCTGGTGTGTGTGTGGGTAGAGTGGACAAGTAGGGTCACAGCAGTAAACACATCCTACTACGAAGCTGTTGACCTAAGCTCCATTCCCGGCCACTGACGTCGCCCACTCACAGTGGCCAGTGGTATCTAAACTTACAGTCGGCCTTTCATAGATAAACTTAGACCTAAATATGAGCCGTTGATATGTTGTGTAAACATTGGCATTGGGGAGACAAAGGTGGCCAAGCACAGTGCTGACCATAGATTGTTGGGCTTAGTTTGTCTTCGCTAAGAGCGCTTCCTGCAACAGCCATTATGGTTACACGTGAGATATTTGTGTGTGCATGTGCATGCATTGTCGGATATATTTGTCCTTGATTGTGACTCGTTTAAAAGGTGTTAAAGTAAGTGGGCCCAGGAGATTACTAAGGAAACCTCTGTCGTGTTATTATTCAACATCGCACCACGTGTTTTAATTTAATCCTGTCAGTTACACTCACTTCATCGGGCCAAGCTAAGCGGGCAGCTGACGTCAGTTGCATAGTCTTCTGCAACCAATGCATGCATTGCTTTTGAATGCCCCTTTACTAGACGCGTTGCGGTTGCTTAACACGTTCATTCTGGTGCTCACTTAAAATACCAACTTTACTCGCACAGCAGATATGCAACGAAGGTCAGACTTTCATCTGGCTCCGTGACTGTTGTAATAGAACCACATGGTGTGGCGTGAGTTTTATTTTCGGACACACACCTTTTTTTTTACAAGCGAACCTCTCCTACTATAACATTTGTCGGGCGACGAGAGCATCGTGGTGGCCTGGAGATGCGTTGTGCCCTGCGTGTGGGGATGCATGGGGTGATACGGTCCCCTTCTCCGTTCTTGCTCTTCACATGGCGAGCCCGTGCCAGTTTCCACTTACCGTTCCATTCTCTCCCGGAACGGAAGGCTCGTGTTGAATAATTAAACAGCTCGGCAGAAAACTTTTAATGAACATAAAAGACCCTCTGTTAATGCTCATGCCATCACCGGGGACTTATTGGCAGCGGTTGCCTAGCACTGTATATTGCGCTTCACATGACCCTGGAAAAGGATGGTTTTTTGTTGTTGCTCTGCAAAGGTTCTATTTATAAGTGCAAAGTACACTCTGGGTTTTATCGCGAGCACCTGTCCTCCTGCTCACTCGTAGCCTTTGGCCCCTTGCGTGATAACTTGCGCGTGCGCCTGTTTACGCACGTGAACCTGCGCGCACGTGCGTGGGGATGATGTTCGCATGCCCCCCTGTTCGTGCGACACTGCGTGTGGCAGCCTGCCACGTTGGAGGAGCGTAATGCCACTGTTGTCGCCACTCTCGAATTCGTAATGAGTGAAAACAAAGAAAAGAACGCAAGTCATTAACGTTACATTTTTAGACGCAATTTAAATTGACCTTGATGCGCCTGACTTTGGGCGGGGGGGTGGGGGTGTTATGGTTTTTATGTGTGTATCGTGATACTGAGCTGGACCAGTGACGCTGTTATTGAATCTAGGCTGTGGGTAACGTAATTTGCTAGTGATAACAGTCCCCCTCTTACCAATCTGTACTGACCAGCGTTTGGTCAAATAACCTCGATGATCGACACGGCGTGGAGATGCCTTCAACCGGCAGGGTATTAACAAAGGGCAGCAATATTGTAACACTGCCATTTACGTACTTGTGGATTTACGTGTGTGTTTGTGCCTATCCACGTGCACGGAGGCCCAGGCATTTCATCTTGAAAATATATAATTTGTGACCGCGCAACATTACATTTTCTCCTGCCACAGTGGCAACGGTAGGGATTCTGGATCACTTGTCATCACGGACAGTGTGGGTACTTTTTAACTAACTACGTAAAAAACCTTCCTCTAATTCCTTACACAACCACTTTCGACTCTTCCGGACAGTTGTTAACGACCTACGCTCGTCAGCCGTTACAACGTGTGACGATCTCCCTGTGTCTGTGTCTCCATGTGCACGCGTTGACGGTCACGCATCCCTCGATGGCAGAGCCGTCGCCGGAGCTGCTGATGAACCTGAGCCGCTGTCGCCGCCTCATCGTGGTACTGTCTGGAGCGTACCTGGCCCAGGAATGGTGCTCCGAGGCTTTCCGGTATAAAGCGTTGAATGAAAATCAAAGCATTCATCGGGTCATCCAACTGTACACGTTTCATGCCACAAATTAACATTTGAAAGGCTCCCACATTGTTCTGTTGCTATTAACCATGCTCAATCCACCGTTGGGTGAATGCCTTCCCAAGATGTCGCTATCTCTCGTGGTTCTCGCATGTTTGTTGTGTCGCAGGAGTCCCCTAACGAGCTTGCAAGCTCACTGGGTATTTTTTCTGCTGTAATAATAAACATCCATCCATAATATTAATCAAGCTACCTAGTGTCTGCACACTAGAGGATTTCATGCTGTAGATTAAAGTTTGAAAGGCTACGACAATATTTTGTCATTATTAACCACTGTTGGATGAATGCCTTCCCAAGTCATCGATATCTACCTAGCGCCGACACACAAGCAGATTTCACAGCTCCATTTTCTCAGTAGACATACTCTCAGACACCTCTTACTTGACAGGATTGTTCATCTGTTTTCTGTAGTTTTCAGTGACTTAAATCACAGTTGTGTTGCCGTGTCTACATGCCAAAACAAGGAGCAGGCGGGTGCTCATCTTCATTGATGTCCCTAAGCCAGTCATAATAATTCAACATTGTCAAGGCAGAGGCCAGTCTCTTCAAAGAAACTTACCGCAGTGATGCACAGTCTATGAACAAACCCACAACTATTGCTATAAACACACAGTAGCCTGTTTCATGCTGTGGCTGTTGTTGTTTTTTTGAACAATGTTTGGCAAAAATATACTGATGTTTCCATCACCAACAATGGGACAAATTGCCAAGGGTATGTGTTGGGTTTTTAAAGATGTGTTTATTTTGGATGATTTGTTTATTTTGTGACACACCAATGTGAATCTGGCCCTTTGTTGCAACTACTGTGTTGCAGGACAGTTCTCCTCTCTCCTCGCGCTGCTTGATTTGAAATGGCCTCCTATCATTTATTTTCCTACATTTATATAACCTTGAACGATTTCAGCAAATATGTTTTGGTTATTTTCTGCTATCCTGTACTATAATTGCCTTCTTACTGGAGATAGCTGTTTTGTACCTTCAGGCCTGCACTCCGCAAAAGTGAAATAAAATAACATCTGCATAAATGGGCGGCAGGGTTGCAGTGGTAATATGTGTGCCTCACAAAAAGCATTTCCTGCCTGAGGCAGTTCGATTTCCACCTCGGGTGCCTTTCTGTGTGTGCCGGGATAGGCTCTGGCTCACCACGACCTTGTATAGGATTAAGCGGTTTCTGATAATGGATAGATGGATGGATGAATCAAATGCATCTCGCGTATTTGTATACTCCCTATGCAGCGCTGACTGTCGCCTATCGGTTTGCCGCTCGGTTACTGTCCCCCTGCCTATGCAAGGGAGGGCCTGCTGCGCCTGCAGGAGCTGACGCCGCGGCCCGTGTTCATCACGTTCGAAGACGGCCGCCGCACAGCCCCACACCCGGCCCTGCAGCTCCTGCACCTTGCCCGCCCGCAGCCCGTCATCGTGCCCTGGGGTTCCACCTCTTTGGTGAGTGACGGCAACTGGGTGCGTGCAAACTGAGCGGATGCTTAAGGGGCCCCCAAGCAGCTCAAGGGGCCGCGGATTCAGGGGCATCATATGTTGGCTCGTGTTTAGATCTGGATAAACGAAAGATGAGTTGTCTATATCCTTCATCTCACTGCATCACTGTTTGAGTCAACGTTTCGTTTATTTGACTGTATGTGTCTTGTCTATAACAGTTTAAAAAAACACTTATTAATGAATTGGCCGATAACGTCATAATATATAGGAAGCAGTGTGTGGCAATATGGCGCCGGCAAACCGCCTGGCTGCCTCCTCCGCCTCTCTGCGCTTTCCTCGTGCCTCTGAGTCGTTCCCTCGTCGAATTAATACCTTCGACATTGAATTAATACGTCCGCGTTATAAATGTAAAATTATTATTACTATTGTCATTGTGCTCGGATTTCATAGATTGAAATGGGGACTCCAAAAACGAATTTGTCCCTGGAGTCCCTAATGACTTACCATTCCTTACAATTACCTGCGATAGTTGGTGCATGACATCACGGCTAAGTTTAGACATTGCCTGTTTAATATGTTCTGCCAGAAAGTATGTACCAACTAATACAAAACCCCACGATTATACCAGAAGACACATCTGATTAGAATTTCAAAAAGCAACGCCACCCCCACCGCCCCACATTCAAACCAAAATACCACCTTTCAAAAGGTAAATAGTTCCGGTGCTGTGAAGATTATGTGCCTGGCCTCATAGAGGTGACTGATAGGCAAATGGGTGTAGTCAAATGGTGTGGAAAGTTTCAGTTTTCTTCATGTATTTTTAGTTTGAAGAAACTGACCTCCACCGGCCACTCAAGGGGTGTACTTCTGTAAATAGATTACCTCCTGTGAGGCGCAGAGCAGTTCTATCTCGCCATGGCTCCTCGTACATTACATTACGACTGCAGTACACGCGTGCACATACCATAAAACCGCATCTGTAAAACACTAGGAACGTCACGATGTGTGTATATTCATAGATTAACATAGATTCTTATCTTTGCGTTAGATGCATCGCATCACGCGAGGGAGAATCAGTTGCTTAGGATTTGTACACTCCGCATAGTTTCCCGACAGTGAGTTGAGGAGCTACATTCACGATAAAGTAGAACAAAATAATTATTGAATTCGGTCGTGGCCCCATAACATCACTATTTATCTACTTGCAACAAACTTACAAAAGTGGTTTTGTGACTTCACGTTGGAGAGCTTGTCATGCCTTGGTAATTGGTACCTGTGCATTCCTGTTCCAACTGTCCACCAACCCCCCAGCATTGCATCACCTTCTAAAACTGCTCCGAATCTCGTCCTTGCTTTGAAGATACTCTTTTTTTCAAAATGCTGACTATGACTGGTATATCCAGTTTTCATTCGAGGCTGTAACCTTGTGGAGCCGGTTTGATGTGTCCTCTCTCAGCCAATAGCAGCATCTTTGACATTTAACAGCCAAGCAGCCAAAGCTTAATTTGCATTTTATTTCAGTGGAGAAACCCACACTTTCAGGGTTCGCTGAGCAAATGTTTAAACATGAATGCGTGCTTGGAGTCGTAATGAAACTTCACATTCATAACCACTTCTTCTTTAGAGACTACTCTATATCAATTAAAACCATTACACGTTTACTTTGAGCCGTTAGTCGATGGTAAGTTGGTGTGTGGTGGGGTAAAGTGACTTCCACTTCTCGCAAGACGTCAGGCCACTGTGGAAAAGTAGACCCAATATACTCTAGAGGGACATCTGTAGGGTTCATTCGAGAAGAGGATCTTCTGCCAGCAAGGCTGTTAGCCAGCAATTGCAGGCCTGCACCATTACTAGATTTTATAAAATATTTACTTTCATTAACTCATTTGGAAGTGAATGACGCTATTGTTTTACTTTTGAGTAAATAATTGCCAACTGTGTTTAGTGTTGCAGGATTTTAATATCGGCTTTGTATGACGCACATTAATGCTGCTTGTTTGCCAAATTGAACTCAATCTCCATGGGAAAATCTTTTGAGGCGTACTTGTCTCTATTTAGCCATTGATAACATACAGTGCAATAGTATTGTATTTTTACTGACATTATTTTGTTTCTTCGTTGTTGCCTAGCACGTCTTTATTATTAAACTGTCTTCCTTAATGTCTTTGTTGATTACGATGAATAGTAATAAATAACATATCTTAAATACCATGCGACCTTTGGGTGAAAGGCACTTTAGAAATGTAAATTAATATTATGTATAGAAATGTCTATAATTAAATGCCGATTTATGCTGAAAGTCTCCCATGCTTAAAAGCTGCTCCAAATCTATAACGCTGCTCATCATTAAGGAATCTCCCCGGTAAAGCAACACACCTACAGGTGTATTTTTCAGCATTAGCCTCAAGGCTCACAATTTTACACAGTCGAAAAATGTCAGAATTGACGGTGCTGGCCTCTGTCATTGAGCCTGTGGGGAGGTTTCTAAACCTGTTTAACCTCCAGAACCATGCACAATAATCGTGCTCCTAAAATAACAGCAGCTCAGCGGCACACACGTACAGGTGCAGAATTTAAATACAGTGCATTCCTTTTGGTTGTTAACACTTGCTCTCCCCAGGGCCCTCAGAGTTAATTGCACACAAATAATAAGATGCAAGAAACATCTCACTGGAATTGTCCCTGGGGAGGGCACTATGTAACCTATGTCTGTGAATAGATGAGGTTACACACTGCAGTTTATTCAGCCTTAGGAATTGCCTCTGAATGGCAATACTCCTGGGTGCTGCCTATCACTTGGTCATATCTTTTCTGGGCATGGCTGCTTTTGTGGGCATGTGAGAAGAGGCATTGTTGTCACATCCCCCTGTTCTTACGCCACAGAACGTTGTCAGTTCACACAGTCAATATGTATACTACACAGCTAATATTTATACTACACAGCATCCTGGAATAACCCACATACCACCTCACGGGATTGGGTGGGTGGCAGTGATTAACACACTGTGCTCTGATACCAAACCACCCAAGTTCGATTCCCATCAACAGCTCACATCATTAGCGAGCCACACCTGAACCAGTCCTTGCAGATATGGAGAAGTACAGAGGCGTCGTTGGGAAGCCTTTCATCCAGCAGTGGATTGACAGCTAGAAAATATTGTATCAATACCATTCACAAATGCCACAAAAGTACTTCCAGCCGCATGCTGGTTTTACCCGTTTGTATGGCAACATCAAAAGATTACAGCCATGCTGTTAGGCTGTGTCGTGCTTGTGCCCAGGGTTTGTTACATAGAAGAGCACTCCCTACAAAACAAGGTCTCCGTTCAAAGAGGATTTGTGTACCCTGGAGGCTCTTGTTGGACAGGGCCAGCATCCCTCAATATATATTGCTTTATTGGTTTATTTTATTTTGTTTGCTTTTCGCCATTTTGGAGACCCTGGTCACTCTTGCAAATGAAACTACCCTGGTCTCTTCAGTTCTCACCTAGTTAAATATAGTAAAGGTCAAACTTGATTGAAACACTGAATTTAAACAAGATTTACTGCACGTAGTGATGAGCGATGTAGGCGGCCGTGACACCACACTGTAAAGCATGTCATGACAGCAATCGTTAACGGTATCAAGGACATCACGCCAAAACTCTGCATGTGCTAAAAATGATTTTATTTATAGTGACTTTCACTTGTATTGACTTATTGATACGAATAATGACGTTCAATATAATAATAATAATAATAGCATTTTATAGAGCGCCTTTCACCCGAGGGTCACAAAGCGCTAATCATTCATTCGTGTTGCTGATCATTTGTATGTAGGAAGGCATACAAAGTGATTCCCTTTAGTATGGTATTGCCCAAGCTAGGCATCCTATCGTGAGATACACATTTGGATATAGGCAGTTCAAAGGGAATCGTTATCCTAGAATTGTACCACCATGGTGTTGGCATTGCTGACATCATAATGGAATTAAATTATCTCGTTGCTGATATCACAAAACCTTTGTAAATTGCCAGTCCTGGCATTGCGGGCATTGGGCATAATACCAAATGGTGTCTGAGCCCAAATTTGAGCTCATAGTAAATTTGTCTGTGTCTCCAAAGACATTTATATTCGTATACTTATGTACTGGGGCATGTGCGTATGTAGTTAACTGGATGTATGTTTATGTGTTTGTATGTGTATTTTTTGGTGTGGTGAGTGGTTCTGTTGTGGTGAGGTACGGTGCCACGAACCCGGCGGCCCGCGTTCCTTTCCTGCTAACAGCCATCACCAGTGACTCATTATCTGAACTGGTTTTGGGCCTCCCCTAGTTCGACTGGGCATAATCCGAGTACCCAGTGCGGTGTGTAAACATCAGCACTAGGGAGACAAAGCCGGCCAAGAATGGTGCTGTCTACCTACCCCCTTCGTGTACCGTCTCGGCCTTGATAGGTGCTCGCTAACAGCACTTACCCCAAGATTCCATTAAGGCTATGTGGGGGATCTTTGTGTTGTCTTTGTGTGTTTTGTGCATAATTTGGAGTGGCTGTGCGGTGGTTAGCCCGGTGTGATGTAAACCCAGTGCAATGAGTTTGATTCCCAGGCACAGCAAACATCAGTGGCAGGCGTGGTCTCAGTAGCTCCTGGGCCCTCCATCACCAACCCACACTGAGTAGCATAATGAAATACTGTATGGTCAATAACCCACATGACTGACCTTGCTTGCCATGGGGAGGCTTTCATCCAGCAGTGGATTGACAAAGGACTGTACATTATTTTACGTGTTTTGTGAGTGTACACGTATTTGTATGTATGTGTCATGTGTGTATATGTGTAAGTGATTATTTGCTTGTGTGTAGGGCATGTGGGTATATATTTGTGTGCTATTACAAATCTGTATGCTGTCATGGAGCATCATGGGTGACATAAAATAAATTAGCTGGCAAAAATCCATCTTAGCTCGCAAACAATATTTTTTCGTTTATCAGGCTATGGGCCTTCTGGTCATTGTTTAGGCAGGCAAATGATGAACTAGTTGACTTTCAGTCAGGTCTTTTAAATCAAATGCTGTTATTTTGCTGAATCTTACTCGCAAGAGCCACCACTTTTGCCATGGGACCCATTCAGCAACAACAATTGTGAATAAACTGTTTACAATATTTATTTTTAGAGTTTTGATGTTCTATGATAAATGGGCCCCATGGCTAAGTGAATCGCTGTTGCCAATAATATCTGGCAAGACGGGAACATTTTTTCAATGTACCTAATGCATCTTCTGAGACTCAGGAAGCCAAAACTGGCAGAAAGTTTGTCGTCCTTCAGAGTATACAGCTGTAAAACATTGGTCTACAAGGGCCCATAAGCTAATAGGTTGTAAAAATATTTTACTTAAAAAATAAATCGAAACACACTTGGGGCTGCCTTATATATTTAATGTGCTCGTGTGTGTGTTTGTGTTTCTCGCCAGACTGCAACGTCTAAGTTCTGGAAGCAGCTGTGCCTTGCGATGCCCAAGAATATGGCGATGCGCCACTTTGTGGTGGGAGGTGGTGGCGCCGGTGACCCACAGGTGCAGGCGGTGGGTGACCGTGACCCGATGCTCATGCTCAACCCCGAGTACCTGGACAGCCGTGGTGACGGACTCAACGGTGGCGGCCGGCAAGGTACTGCCCCTGCCAAGGGCACATCGGCGGCACACAGGCAGCGAAATAGTGCGTTCGGCGTGGGCCCTGGTGTTAGGAACTATTTGGCGAAGGCCTCCTGTCCAATATTATAAAAATAATAATTTAACATTTATAACGCGCACATATTCATTCACTGTCGAAGGTACTCAGTCGACAAGAGAACGATTCAAAGGCGCGAGGAAAGCACAGAGAGGCGGAGGCGGCAGCCACACGGTTTGCCTACGCCATATTGC
This sequence comes from Geotria australis, assembly GCA_036362915.1. NCBI lineage: Eukaryota > Metazoa > Chordata > Hyperoartia > Petromyzontiformes > Geotriidae > Geotria > Geotria australis. The sequence continues at coordinate 6,604,851 of JAZEWU010000011.1, read as the reverse complement.
CACACACAGCTTCCTACATATTAGGATGTTATCGGTCAATTAATTAATGAGTATTTTTTGACCACCTATGTAGCCTGGTGTTTCAGACAATTCTGTGAGCCGGAGTGCAGTTGTACCATCTGCACACTCGATAGCTATGCCACAGCACATGGGGAAAGAGTGTGAAATTATAGATGTTATTGTGGCTGGAAGCTTGCCGTAGTGGTAGTTACCAGCTGTGTAATTGTTCACCCCACCACGGGCAATATGATGGAATGTCACCGTTCGGGGGTTGTGATACAATTGAGTCAGATTGTTGGTACATTGCTAAATGTATCTTCTGTATTTTAGTTCAACTTCTTCTTTCGTCTTGTTTGTACTTGTTTTGGCACTCCCATAACCTATATCTAACATCGTACATTCTATAATTTGCATAGTGTAAAATAAAATTGTAAATAATAGGTTCTCACATGTAAGATCAGTTGTACGTATCAAGATTGTAAAACTACATTTTAATCTAGTGAATTGACAAATAGTTACAAATGGCTAGCAGTTACACATGGACGATGGCTGTGACCAGCCCAAGGATGGCACACGTGTGTGCACCTCTCCTGTGTGCACACGCACGTACATTCGTGCAGTTAGCCATTTGTCGATTTTCTTTTTACGCAAATGATTTTAAGCTACTACGAAAAAAATTGCTAGGTTAGCGGAGATTGACATGAAAATTACGGCCTTGGTTCTTTTAGAAAAGCGTTTTACTAAAATGATTAGTGCTTCTGGATTTTCTTTTCTGTGCCTCACATTTTTACCCAAATGGCCTAGTTTTGTTGAAGTATTACTCATGCGCTATTTGGCTTCTGCGTGAACAGAGAAGTTCGTGTTCTGTAACTTAAATATCTTTATTGGCACACGGTGATTGCTCCCTAATTGGGCCAGCTTGCCGAGCCTTTTGCTCATGTTAATAGAACTTGATCTGAAAAAATAAGTTCCGAATATTTTGTGTTTTAATCCTCAAGCATTTCACGTGGATTATTACAGCAGTGGAAATACTGCTGACTTGTTCTAACTACTCCTCGGCCTCAAAGATACTGCTTCCTATATATTGTGATGTTATCGGCCAATGAAATAATGAGTTAACGGATTGTAAGGAAAATGGAGAACCCAGAGGAAACCCACAGAGATAGGGAAAACTCACGGCGGGAATGAAACTGCCTCGGGCAGGACTTTCTTTCTGTGATGCGCAGATGTTATCACGGTGCCATGTGCAAACTCTTGTCACACATGGTAACCTGCACGTGTGCTGGCAGGCCTCGTCAGCCTCGACTGACTATAGCAGCACTTTCGTAAGCAACCTAGCCTCCGTAAACTTTTAGCGGTGCTAATGATGATGAAATCTATCAGCAGATAATGGGAAGGTGGAGCAGTGCACGCTGCTCAATTTGTCCTTCCAGCTCCCTAAGGCAGCCCACGGTCTTTGTTCAACATGAATGCTTCGCATATTCTCTCGTGTCAGAGAGCGCCCTCTACAGGTTTGCACAATGTGGAATGGTGATGCTGGGCATGTTGTTAACCCATACCTGTAGAGTCACGGGGGCTGGAGGCTGAGTCTTCCTGTTGAAGGCTAAAACCCCTATGAAAAATTGTCATAGTCAAGACTTAGCAGACTTTTCCTCGAACACGTAGGAGGGGGTCAGAGCTCGAGAAAGAATGCACGATAGGCAAAAAGCAGATCCTATCGTTACTCATTCTTTTATGGTTTTAACATATACGTAACGTTTAACATTGACAGTCTTGTGCCTCCCGCCCCGAGTTATTGTATTCCCCACCTTAAGCACGGTAACGCTAAACGGTTGTGTGCCTCTGCCCTGAACCAGATTCCCGGCGTGGGCGCGCTGCTGATGGAGCAGCTGACGTCGCCATCCTCGCGTTGTCCGAAACAACGCAGTCATCTGAGGGGGCGGTGGTGCCGCGGCCTAACCATGGGCCCGAGGAGCTGGATCCCAACCTCGACATCGAAACCCTGGAGTCGCGCAACTACGGTGTGCGCAGGGACTTCTACTGTCTGGTCACCGAGCAGGAAATATGATTACATCCCAGATGACATGGCGGCCGGGACTCTGTGGGCTGGGTCATGCTGGTGCATCGTCTCTTGAGGTCTGGTCCTGTGAGTGGAGGAGGATGTCTGTGTTCTGCAGTGTCAGTAAAATGTACTCATCTAGAATATGTGGAGCTATGAAGGTTACGGCATATCAGGCCTTCGGGAGATCAACAAAGACGTCTGCGTTGTGGCGTCTTGAAGATCTAAATGTCCTTTCAGTGATCTTACCTCTGCCAAGGGAAACTTATGCATAAAAACATGCAGTATATTAATTTGAGGTCTGAACCCAGCAATATGTTTGGGTTGTGGAGGTTATTCAAGAGCAATAGACTATACTTAAGAGAATGATGGTGGCCTTTTAATATCATCTATTTTTATAGAACTTGAAAAATGAAGGTACACATACATTGTTGATTGTAAAAATGTGAAAGCGTTTTTGCTTGACTTAATATATTTGTAAATGAATCTTTTGTGCCTGGTATTCACAAGTGCATTGGATAAGTACTGCATATGGTATTATGTAGTTTCATATGGTGGTTTGACACTGCAAAAATGTAAGAATAGTGGATCACTAGCCCAAGGTTATGTATACTTTTCTGCAAAATGCTACCTTTGTTTATGAATGTTTATTTTTGCTAAGTGTCTGTGAGTGTGCGAGCATGCGAGCATTCTAATATAGCTGTGTGAAATGAGGACCAGGTTTTGGAGAGTTAAATATATTATCGTTTTGCTTATCTACAAAAGGGAGAATGCTTCCCACATTTCATGCTGTGGGTGGCACCTGGCTTTATGAGTAAGGGGTCTGGAAAGAACTGCAGTTAAACAGCTTTATTACGGGTATTTTAAGCACCACTGTGCCTTGGCTCCGACGCAAATATTTGCATTCTTTAAGTTTTCATATCTGCAGTATGTCAGAGTTTTGATGGCTTATAAAACATGTTTTTAATGTAAGATTTTATAAATACAGTCAAGCAATTTGACTTTAAAATGACCTTATAGAATGTTGGTTTTAAAATTGTAAAATTAATTTGGTCCAATTTATTTTTAGAATTTGTATTACAAATTGTGACTCATTATTTTCTGTATACTTCTGTGAAAAAGGGGTATTGCACAACTGAACCATGCCACTAGCGTATACCAAACTATGGATTGTGTTCAGAAGTGTACTTTCATGTGCTTTCTTAATGTTTAATGAGTAACCACTAACGAGATGCTGTAAATGTGCTTTACGCTTATTCCATACTTCCTCTGCTACTGCAGTTGCAAACGACTTGATTGAAGTTGAAATGTATTTCTAATCGTGACGTATATAATTTTGAAAAATATTAAGCATCAAAATACAATTTGTGTCGTTTTTACTAAAAATGCAGTTTCTACAGACAAAAAACCACCTAATTTCCATATAATTATAAAAACGTGACTTAATTTCCTGTTTATTAATATTTTTAATATTATCTGTAATTCTAGTCCCGTATGAGAACTTTAGGAAGGTTGTTAAATATTGTATTTTGTATGAATAAAACAAATCCTAATTTAAATAAAGTGATAATTTATCAGTCGTGTTGACTTGCACATTTTCTGAGGCATACAGTTCGTATATACATCTGTGTTGTCCGAGTTATACCCAGGTGTGCACAAGTGCGGAAACCTTGGAATACGCCATCCTACGAGGAACCTACTTGAACCGACGTGATGCGATTACCAGGTGAAACACAGACATGGAAAATATAACCATCGTACCGCCATACACATGAACGTCACTGCTGCGTTGTTTGGAGTCGCGATGTTTAAAATCAAGAACTGAGCCAAATAAGCAAAAATGGGAGAGAGAACTTAAAAGTACACCCCGTAAAGCTCCTTGGTAATGGTCAACCAGCCGCAATGCAGAGCTTGAAGGTCGAATTGACGTGAGACGGGAGCACGATTCATTCTTCCAATTTGTTAACTCGCGCTTTAAGACGTCACGAACATCCTGTGCACTGGCGCTACTTTACAAGGCAGATGACGCCCGAATTCACTGGGGACTGCTGCCTCTGGTACTGCGGCATTGGGCTCACGAATTATGAGTTCGGTCAGAAGAGCATGCATTGCAGCAGTTTACAAACGTCTCCCCAGGAAACACTGCCATCTGTTGGCAAGAGAATATCTGTACTTGCGTACTAATTTGCCTTGCCAGTGTAACAATTTAATCGCCGAACATTTTAATCTGACGTGAACGTGCTGATATAAAACGCGCACATTAAAACAAGTACACTTTCTGTGTCGTAGCCATGTGACATGACAACGTGCATGACTGAACAAAAAGACAAGTTTTAATTTAAGAACACCCCAACCTTTAATTGTAAACATTTCAATCTTCCCAGTCATGTCTTTTATAACAAAACCATCCAAAAAAATATTTAGCTCCTCTCAATGGAACAATACATATGCACATGTTATAGTTTAATTAACTTGACATTTTAAAGTACAGTATACACACATGCATTGTGTGTGTATATATTAACATGCCAAGATTGATAAAGTTACATTCTCTAAATACCCTTTTAAATTTGGCATTATGCGTTTAAACACCATCACGTGATTATTATCACCCATACCTTATAGTTACTGTATAATAAAGCTATAGTATTTAAATTTTCTAAACACAAATTAGTTATACATAATTGTTCAAATTTAATTGAGCCCAGTTTTAAGTGCACATTTTACGACGCAGCATAATACAATTTTAGTATTAAGTGAGGCTCATTAACCTAAATGGCAGAGCCCTGGGACACTGCAGGAATTTCACGCAATGGAGACACCGCTAAATGTTTAAATTAATGCTGTGCATCACAGTTGTGATTGTTGAGCTGTGCAGCGAGAAAACTCATGCACCTGCACTGACCTTCTTCAACGCACAGTACCTGCTCTAACAGTGACATTATTTACCAGTGGCATTTGGCCAGCACACAGAGTTCACAATGGACAATGAAGACTACTAGCAAAGTGATCATGAACAGCTGCCAGAATATATAGTTCATCGCTGGATACTTTTCAGTAATAATGAGGTCAGTGATTACATTGCACTAGGTACATGATAGGTATTTTTGTGCATGCACATACATTGAATGTTGACTCGTTGTAGTAACAGTTGATTTTTGTTGTTGTGGAGGTTAGTAACCAACACAAGTTCACACATCTTCCAATATCCATGCATTAGTGGCTAAAACCATCTTGCTGTGTTATATGAAAATAACATTGGACACTGTAAAGCGCAATTGGTCTTGCAAAGTTTGCTGCAAAGGTGCTTCACTTGGTTTTGAAATACTGTATTACCAAAATTATACCGCGTGTTAATGACGAAACATTCAATATTGGTATTTCAACTGAAAAGTGCATTCTGCTGCAGCAGGACATTTTGTGCACATATATATCGTGTGAGGGTATGAAAGCCCTATACAGAATACGGTTTAGCAAACAAAGTTTTGGAAGTATACAAATGGTGTTTGGTAGCATTGTGCACCACGCATGCCATGTGTAGGACTGACAATGCAACACCTATCCTGCTGCAGGTTATGCACTCTGGCATTGCACAACTGTTTAAAGGCATCACTGAAAGCAACATTATCCTTAAAATCGGCCGATTAGTCTGCTGAACTGCACATTGCGAGGCTTTCGACACTTCATTGGTGCGCCGTCACTCCATCACCGTGCGTTTTTCTGTGGCGCTTCTGAGGAGGCTCTTTAACCTTGGCCTTCTCGTTATCCTCCAGCTTTTCTGGGGCGGGCTTGTCGGCCGTGTTGTGGTGCGGCGCATTTTTGCTGTCCCCGACCTTGGCTTTCTCGTTCGCGTCCTGCACGAACAGCGCAAACTGGCGGAAGGCGCCCTGCCCTCCATTGTTGGTGCTTTGGAACCGAGCAGCAGACTTGGCCGCGTCACTCGCCACGGACCAAGGCACCCCACCCAGACCGGCCTTCTGCAGGCAGCCCACGTCCGAGATGTCATAGCCTGAGTTTGATATCAGACATAGAAGGGCAAAGGGGGTTGGATTAATATCTGCCAGCAGCTCAGAAGACTCAGTCAATATCCAGCAGTGTTGGGAAGATAACTTTTGAAGTAAAAATTCGTTAGAAATTATCAATGTGTACATCAGTTAACATCGGACTGTAATTGTAATTTGTATATAAGTGTTTTTAGCAAGGTCCTGCATCGGTGTGCTGGGGCAATCCCATTAATGAGTGCTTGGCATGTGGGAGGAAAACCAGGGTTTTCCGGAAAAAAACTCAACACTTGAGGATAACACTCAAAAAGTCTACACTCGGATTCACAACACAATAGCGGTACTGCCATCTTGTGGCCATCTTGTGGACATCTCTCATCCCTGTCGGTTTGTCTTGGTAGTTTTGCAAACCTACATAATTCACCAATTGTCACGTGACTTAGAAGGCATTAGCCATCACGCCCAGCTCCATCATATAAACATGTTTTATAACAGGTAAGCTCTCCTCTATAACCACTTACAAACTAAATGACATCACTGTATCGCAATATCTATGGTATCGTTTCTGTATACAGCGCGTTGTTCGATCCACTTTACATCTGCATTGTGAATGTCAATGTCGGTTCTTTACCAAAGTAGGCGACTTGGTCCCAGCCGAGGCCCATTTTCACTCTCCACGCGTTGAGCTGGGAAAGCTTGTCAGTGGTGCCCTGCTTGAGTTTACAACCGAGTTTCTCCGCGAACTTTGTGTGCACCGTCAGATTAAGGTCCGAGAGAAAACGCACCTGTGGACAAAGACAGCGACAAGCAAATTACAATTGGGTGGCTCGCTCATCGGCAGTCACGTGGCAGTGTCAAGGGCAGCGAGGTGCCTGGAGGAGCCAACTAAGCAACTGAGCTGTCAAGTATTCAATATCAGAGTTTGCATTTTATACCCTCGCAAATACGTGGGTTTCCTCCCACAACTTAAACAAAAACACTAATTAATTAGTTGGCCGATAACATCATAATATATAAGGAGGAAGTGTGCGGCAATATGGCGGCGGTAAACCGCGTGGCTGCCTCCTCCGCCTCTCTGCGCTTTCCTCGCTCCTCTGGGTCCTTCTCTCGTCGAATGAATATCTTCGACATTGAATGAATATGTGCGCGTCATAAATGTAAAAATCATTATTATTATTATTACCTCCACGCCCTTCCCCTGCAGTGCTCTGATGGCCGCCATGTCGCTGGCGCAGAAGATGCTGTGCTCCTCGCCGGATGATGACACCCGCAGGTGGTCGTCGGTCAAGCAGCCGTCAATCACGCTCACCACCAGCTGGATCCCGGCGGCCTGCAGCTCCCCACAGTACCCGTAGCTGCCACGCACATCACACCAAACTGATGAAAACCTCACCGTTTGATATAATAATAATATATATTTGTAACGCGTGTATATTCTCCCGGCGCCTTGCGCCCGTTGATTCGGAGGCGCGGAGCCTGGCTCAGTCGGTTTGTTGTGAGTCGGTGACTTTTTAAAAGTTTAGGCGTAATAGATGTGGCAGGCTGTTCCAGGTTGTGGGTGCCGCGACCGAGAATCGGCGTTGTGCGAAGATTGTGCGTGAGCGCGGTGTGTGGAGTAGGTGCTGTGATGAGCCAATCGCGATGTCCACGTCTGAGCTGCTGAGCAAGAATTGTGTCGAGCAAAATAATAAGTGGGGTCTGCGTTGGCAGTGGTGCACAAGTAGGATACAAAGACCCTTTTGAGATACTGAAGTTTCCTTCCTTTTTGACCTACTTAGGGTTAGCCTCTTGTCATCAAGTGTGGCTGCGCCCTTGATCTATACTCTCTGGAAGAAACTATTTCGATTTACCCCTCTCCTTGACTCCTAAAATGGATTGGCCCTTTGGTGCGACATTATTGCAATTTTTCTCAGGCCGCTCAAAATATTTTGACACACAGCTGAAGCTCTATTATCATATAGATAAGAGAAGTAATAGTAAGGGCGACGCTGATTGATGCATCATCCACCTGTGTTCATGTGTCAACCTTACCAAAGAACACGCTGCTCAGCGATGGGCCAGTCAATGTCTATGTCAATGTCCACGCTGTGCTCCGCTTTCATCTCATAGTAGCCAACCTTGCCATGCTGCAGGGATGGAGGGGTTTAAAATGTCAGTAAGCACAAACACAGAAACGCCCATGCGTGAAGTGCGATGGTGGCCGAGTTGGAAGACCAGAGATCATATTTTGTGAAGTATCCCCTTGTCGTCTTGCAGTACAGCAAGTACACTGATAGGTCTATTTGTTTGGATTGTATCCCATTGTATAATTGCCCTACGAACCGATAGACTGGAGTTCGATGCACAGCCTCGGCTAACATAAGTGGCAAATTGTATATGAACTGGTCCTGGACACCCCCCCTCCCAACCCTCCTTCGATTAACCCACACTGACCAGTGTGCTGAAGTATGGTCAAGCAATGCCCACGACACACACATAGTGCCGTAAGGCCGTCATCCAGTATTGAGTCGACAAAGGCGCTGTGCTTGTACACATATTAGGCGTCGAGACCAACAGAATCCACACCGTGTTGTTAAATGTTGTCTTGGCTGATTTTAAAACACTATGGGCGCAGGGCGAGTGGTAGTCGCTCACCTGCAGGTAGCCATCCTCTATGATTTTCCGCGTCGCGAGGTAGAATGAGCCGTTCTCGCACAGCTCCCCGCTCCAGTCCTGGCGCCGCAGCCTCTTCGCTGGGTTGTGTCCCAGAGGAACCGTGACCTCCCCTTCTGCTCACACGGCAGAGAGGGTTAATTACACCGTTTGTGCTAATAAAGTGGGAAAAAGACTCCCTCACCGTCTCCGGGTTTCTTCATATACAAGAGGTTACCAGTATATTGCAAGAGCCTTTCCATTCTTAGGCAGAGGGCACTAAAGCTAACGGCTCATAAGTTAACCTGCGTGCAGCATGAGCTGTCGTGACCCCCAGTGGATTCACCTTTGATGTTGACCTCCTGCCAGCGGAAGTGGTGTCGACGCACAACGGAGAAGATGGAGTCGTATTGTCCGTTGCGGAACATGCTGATCACCTTCTGCAGGTGCTCGGGATGAAGGCATGGCGAAGTTGCTTGGATATTCATCACAGAGTCCACTTCTGGTGAGTCGCAAACACACACACGATCAAAATGTCATATCTATTCTTCAAGTCCAGTGGTGTAACTATCGTGTGAGCAGGAGGTGCAACTGTGCTGGAACCCACATACCAGAGAGGTCAGGGCGCAGGGTTATGAAGAGGGGTGAAACTGGACATGGGGCCACGTTTCATCCCTTGCAGCAGGGTTCATGCAAACCTCGCTACATCACTCATAGAGACTGTTCGGGTAAGTTTGTTTATTAAGCACGTAATTATGGCTGACTTAACAAATAAGAAGCTACTGTGGCCAAGACCGTGCACCTGAAGTCTGCTCCACGCTGTTGCTGACCACACTACCATACCATGCACATTGGCGGCCAATGCTATGAGAAACCCAGCATGAAAGGTTTGCAAAACTTACTGGATAGATAGATGTTTGTTATTACATCAGAAAAATATCCAGTGAGCCTGTGAGCTCTTTACAGGATTCCTGCGACACAAGAACTAAATTGACCCAGGGACCTGTGATGTACTCATGTCTCATCCTGGGCCCTGCCTTTGGCCCTTGTCTCTGCTGGGATAGGCTCCGGCTCACCCTCTACAAAATTACGCGCGTACAGATAATGAATGAATGCATATTATCTGTGATGTGAACGTGCAATCGTGTTTGATTTTCTGTTAATAGTACGAGACATGCACAGCAGCAACGACTCGCTTCCTGCCACTCACCCTCGTGGTGTTTCAGAAACTCCTGAATCGTCTCTAGGGATGAAGTGGAATCCTTGGACACTTCTGGGCCCCTCCGGTGGACCTGGGCTCCAAACTTCTTCGCCACTCGCTCAATGTCGTCGTTGTCAGTCGAAACCCAAATGCTGTTGAGTCACAACATTAAGACCTTTTAACTAAAGTGGCCTCTTTGTCCTCCAACGTTTCATTTTGTGGGATTAATCAGATCACCCCAGGCCAAGCATATAGATCGTAACACTACAGGATTAAGCACACAGTTAAGTCTCGATTATCTTTGGTGGGCGGTACATCCGGGTTGCGGAAAAATAAATGAACCATTGCTGTACAAGCCCTAGTTTATTAAATGATTTCCACTCTTTGAGGGTTCTGTGCCCACATAACCGTAACTCTGCAAGAAAGATAGATGTTTATTATTATGCCAGAAAATACCCAGTGGGCTTGCGAAGGCAAGGACTTTTTTTTACCGTACTTTAAAAGCAATTAAAAATAACCACACATTCTACGTCTTCATTCGTTTACACCCTAATTTTAAGCACGTTTTCCAAAATCCGAGATTTTTTTTTTACCAGGCTACAACTCTGGCCATTATTCTGGACAAATGTTGAATGCGTATGATTTGTGATTGTCCTTTCTCTCCAAATCTTTCATTTCCTGCTTCACCATTGGACCCAAAATTGCTAACCTTATGTCAAATCAGAGGCAGGCAGTACTGCATTCCAAACAGACCCATTTTAAATGACAGCAATTTATTGTACACTTGCAATGCTGGTTGCCTGACAATTACTTAGTTTCCAGAAAGTAATCTTTAAAGCTTTATTGCTAAAGTAAATATTTGAAATACCAGTCATTGCAAAGGACACGCAAAAAGTCGGCATTGCAGCCCCACATACCAGGCGACAATTTAGTGTTAGGTCTATAAAACAATAGTGAGGACAATATTTGTTAACATGTTAAACGAGTTAAACGAGTTTTCAGGGCACTTTTTTCCAAAGAAATAATGTATGCACTCTACCTTGGGGGATATTCATGAATCACTAAGACGACAGCACTGTGTGTGCACAGGCGTCATAAAGGTCACAGTGTACGTACACAAATACATACACGTCACCCACACACCCACACACGTAGTCCCAGAGTCCAATGCACATACCCCCA
>JAZEWU010000011.1:6578460-6593582 GCA_036362915.1 Geotria australis | reverse complement strand
CCCCCCCATTCCCACGGAGCCCGTGGCCCGCACCTGTCAAACACGGCGGAGTCCTTGGCGGCGCGCAGCACCCAGCCGATGAGCGGCACCCCGGCCAGGGGTTTGATGTTCTTCAGCGGGATGCCCTTGCTGCCTCCCCGCGCCAGTACCAGCGCGCACAGGTGTCCTCCGCTCGCCATCCTAGGGAGTTTAAATTAACAGCTGAGCCGCCGCTCAATGAACCCCGTTTGCCGGCCGCCTAGTTGCCGCCTCGACTGACTGACTCGCTACACACACGCACAACACACGCTGGGAGTGTATCGATTCCCGCGGGTAAGTTGACCCATGTTTTCGATTTAGGTTTCGATATCATTTGTTATTTTCGACACGCCACAGGCTTTGAGATAATGGTGGGAATGATCGAGACACATCGTAGCAGACGGACAATTGAATCACACTGGCGCGGTTATTGTGTGTAAACGAGACGAAATTGATAGATTTGGTGCGTGGAATCGACTTCCCACATACAACAATCGAGATGGCGAATCGAGTCGCAAGTTGCAAACGTGGACTTGGGCGAGGCTTGACAAGCGATGACGTCTGGGCAAGGAGCGTTTGTATTTCCCAGAGCGTATAAGCAGCATGGCAAGCATTCTCCCCCTCTGATTGGCTGAAACTCGCCCGGAGAAGGTGTGGTCTTGCCGTTTCGACCAATCAAGGAGCGCTTTGGCTTATCAACACTGCGGAATAAAATCTCGTGCGGTGCCCATGCGGGTGTGTTGAAACTGTGCCCCGATAGATAGATGTTTATTATTACAGCAGAATAATTACCCAGTGAGCTTGCAAGCTCTTTACGGGAACACGGGTGGTGGGCCTGCCAGCCACCTCGGGCGGTCAGCTCATGGCACCTGGGTCAACTCCGTGAACTCCTACACCTTGCCTGGCACAGTAGGGAGCATGGGTGGTGCCTCTACCAGTCATCTCCGGCTCGCCCACGACCTCATAGAATCGCAGCACATTTACAAATCGCGTTGTTGGAGCGAGCGGCGCGTTCCGTAGGCGCCCTCGTTTACAATTTCCTAGTTCGCATTGGCCGCATCAGTAAATAATGTAATAGTTTCGTATAATACTCTTACGCTTCTCCAACGTTGTCAAGTCCGGTAGAACATTCGTGATAAGGATAGTTCCTTGAATTTGAGGGATCCCGTTTCGATAGTTCGATGGTCAAGGTAGTTCCAGGCGAAAGGGCTTCGTTGCCGCCTTTACGGGGTGGGAAAGGTAAGAGCAGCCCTCGAGCCGGGGTTGCGATGGAGGCGAGAGGTTCGGCCACGGGGACCCGCGACACGGCGGCCACGACACGCGCACCGCAACACAACGGCTTCAAGAGCCGCGGCCAGCAGCAACACAAGATGCCGAGCAAGCAGCGGCGCAAGCAGAAGTTCCAGAACCCGCACGCGGCGTTCAGAGAAGGTGCGTGCAGTGCGAGGCCCCCGTAGGCCACGTGGAGGCGCGCTCAGGCCGGGAAGGAGGCCCTGCTCCTCGGCGCCTCGTTGAGTTGGAGGACCAAATTAATTACCTTAATCCTTAAACCATGTCAAACCCCAGTGAGATACATTATTCTCTGTAATGATACAATGTAACGTGCCTATAGTACCCCAGGGTTTCCGTAATGGATATTATTTTGAGTCTATGTGTGTCTTGTGGGTTGATTGCCCTACCACAGTAGTCAACAGCGACGAGCGCATCCCCCGTACGTTGCTTGTTTGAGCAGGCACACACTTTTCGCTTAGGAATTGGTTATTTTGAAGGTATTGTCCATCCTAATTGTATCGTCTATAAATAAAGCCTAGATTAAAACCGATTAAAGGATTGGGCATCATTTCTGGGATGTAAATTGCATATGAATAATTGCAGGTAAATAAGTACTGTACACTATTTCACTTAAATGTCCAACACTGGATAAGAATTAATCTGAAAGTGATGTTTACCTTTTATGTTGCGTTAGTGTATTCTTTTCGTCTTTTAGTAAGATGCAACACTTAACAATTACTGTTAAGTATTTCACTTAATAATAAACAAATGTCCATATTTCTTATAAGTGACAACGTTGTGGTATATTTGGAAGTTTCAGTTTCTGTTATGCTTGATGTGGAAATTTCTCTCCTCCAGATATGATTGCAAAAAAGAAGGAAATTGTTGTGCATAGGTACAAGAAGATGTTGCGGAAAATGGGACAAGGGCCCGTCAAAGGCCAAGTGACAACACAGGGGCCTAGCGATAGGACAGAACAGGGAAAGAGGCAGGGACAGGCTCAACAAGCAAGCAAGGGGGCAGCACAGGAGTGCGTGCTGAGCCGGTCACCGGAAAAGCCAGACTACCCCGAGCACCTTCGGCATCTGTACGAAGCGGAGGAAAAAGCACTCAGCGTCGCTGAACCAGAGGAGATTCCAGTGCGGTGGGTATTACTAGCAGGGCAAAACTGACGATGCTGTCATGCAATATTTTCATAAGTTACGTAACGAAGCATTGATTCATGAGTTCAGATATTTTGTATACATATTATACATACATACATACAATCATACGTGTAAGAATGTATTATATTATAATGTTATAGTCAATCAGTTGTATATCAAATGGCGTGCTAATTACACATTTCGGGTAAGTTGAGAGAACTAGACTGCACAAATGACAAATGAAAACTGAATATGATAAAAATGAGACTGTAAAAAGCTGAAAAAAAAAATTGTAATCACATCAATGCCCAAAATCGTAAAAATCAGATCTCTTGGGATACATCGTTACACGCTTATTGTTTATGTATCCCATGACGTATGAAACAAATTAATAAACATTTAATATTATCAGAGGCTTTTGTGATTTCTAAAAGGCTTTTAACTGACAGTTTTGAATTGTATTTACATACTAGTTTGCAAAAAAATGCCATTGAAATTAACAAAAATTAATATGTTGTTTTACTTACAATATCCATTTATCTTCGATCCTTCAGGAAAAAGAAACCAAGTTCATACCAGAAGGCCAAACAAGAGTTTGAGAGGATAAAAGAGGAAAAAATAACAAAAGCAGAGGTAAGATTATAATTGCATGAATGTTGCATACAATAGCATAAAAAATGTGACGCTTTTTGGTTTTTTTAAGTCGCATAAACATGTGTACGTATACACGTACACATGTTCAAAATCGGAACAGTAAAAGGATCATGTAACTGAATAACTTTTAAGTGCTATTATTATTATTAACTATTTCGCTTTTTCCATTTGAATGGACCATGCTGATTCCTTTGTATAATTTAACACGGTGTGGTGTTTAGGAGATCCAGCGGCGGAAGGAGGAAAGGGAGAAGGCAATGAAGGAGCACAAGCAGCGCAGGCAGGAGACGTTTCGCATGCTCTCGCAGAAAACCAAGAAGGGGCAGCCACGGCTGCAGCTGCAAATGGAGCACCTCCTCGCGAAGATCCAAGCAAATCATGGAGCCACTCAATAAGCACTGACGGTGTCTCATCATCAGTGCATCGATTATGGACCAGAACACTGATATTTGCGATGCAGATCAGTTGGTTTGTCTGACAATATTTGATCAATGCCAATGTAAAGAGCTTTATTTTTTTTACCGCGTAACACAACGATGAAACTACAATAAAAATACTTACGTATTACATTGGTAATGGTATTGTCATTAAAGGTAAAGATTTTTTGGGAATGGTCTCAAGGTGTTACAACACGGAATTAAATATTTGCATACATTGGTGCACACCTGTATAATCCAGCGTTTTTTAAGTGAGTTTGTTAGCTCGTTCAGAGTATATAATGACACCCACCAGCAAGCTTATTCAGTATGTTGAATACGGAAGTAGATCCAATAATGTTTTGAAATATAGACCTTTGATTACATGCTGTCCTTGTAATGTGAGCTATATCTAGGTATGCCCGTTTATTCCTGCAATAATTTAATACAAAAGTTCTTTTTTTACAATTTGGCAAGACATTTTGCTGGCTGGTAGTGAGCCAGCATCATCAGGCAGTTGCCATAAAAATGAATATTCTCCAGTTTCGGGCCTTCAATAGGTGGTGTGATATTAATTTGCATCTACAAGAGAGCAGAACATGGCACAAAGTGATCTATAAATATGAATGTTTGTGTATTTTTTTCTCATGATATTTTTTGACACTGCAAACATGCACGCTATAGCATCGGATGTATAATTTTCAACCCTCTGATTGGATGTTCTTGGATTGTGTGCATCATTGCTAACACTTTTTTGTCATTGAGGTGCATGTATAATATTACGTTTTTGGTAACAAGTCTAGGAACCACATCCAACAAATCAAAACATTTTTGTACATTTGAATGCATATATAATGAATGTAAGACTCAACGTAATCACTGAATCATTATGTCCCTATTATAACACTTAAGCATCTTTCAAGTTATGCATAGTGCATTAGCGTGTTTCAGCTTTGTATTTCTAAATGCCTTTTACTTTTGTGAAACATTGGTTTAATTGACGACATGATGTATGGCTTTGTGATGTTGAGATTTGTTTGATAATTTAAATAAATGTACGTTTCAGGGCGGCACGGTGGCGTAGTGGGTAGCGCTTCCGCCTCACAGCAAGAAGGTCCCGGGTTCGAATCTCGGCTCGGGGTGCCTTTCTGTGTGG
The DNA here is from genome assembly GCA_036362915.1 of Geotria australis. Classification (NCBI taxonomy): domain Eukaryota; kingdom Metazoa; phylum Chordata; class Hyperoartia; order Petromyzontiformes; family Geotriidae; genus Geotria; species Geotria australis. The sequence goes on along the minus strand of JAZEWU010000011.1, from coordinate 6,588,921 downwards.
AGTTTGCATGTTCTCCCCGTGTCCGCGTGGGTTTTCGCCGGGCACTCCGGTTTCCTCCCACTGTCCAAAGACATGCTGCCAGGTTAATTGGCGTGCTGACTAAATTTCCCCAGGCGCCCTGCGACGGACTGGCGTCCCATCCTTGGTGTTCCCCTGCCTTGCGCCCTGTGTCTGCCGGGATAGGCTCCGGCTCACCGCGACCCTGTATAGGATTAAGCGGTTTCTGAAAATGAATGAATGAATGAATGTACGTTTCAATAAAATGTATAACTGGACGTCGTTTTTTATATTTTATGCCTTCAAGAATATCCTAATTGTGCTATCCCTTTCACATGCAATCCTATTCCGAGTTCTCGCAATGCAGTACCCCTTTCCCCTTCTGAGAGAGCGGTCTCCTGAAGCAGATACCACAGAATCCCTAAAATATTAAGTGACCTTTCATCTGCATTATGGGCAGGAGTTTCCAACATGCACTGCTATAGAGATGTTGCATAATCTGCTTTTTTCCAAATGCCTGATGATGCCTCCAAAGTGGGAGGTGAAACGTGAAGAAGGGCTTTTTATATATCGAGCCGTGAAAACCTACGTGAATATGTTTTACAGTAAGCAAACAAAAATGTATAATTCTTGGTGCTAGAATTTACAAGGTTAAATGCAGACATTTTAATCTTGGGATTTGTGCAGTCATTAGTGACTGGGCTGAGATCATCAACTGCCTGGCTCTGCCAGCCCAGTGTTGTGACCTGTGAGCCCTCTGGCTTCCTCAACTTAGTAAAAATTGATATTTTAAAATCCTTGTTCTTCTTCTTCTTTGCGATTCTTCGAAGCACGATGGCCAGCCTCTGGACATGGTCGTCTTTCAGCTTGGCTTCGAAGTGTTTGGTAGAATTCGCAGGCAATACCAAGTACTACCTGACAGGGATCGCGACGTGAACGCTTCTACCTTGAATATTCCCGATTTAAAGACACGAGTTTAAGGTTTCCCCATTAAAAAAACATACAAAAATATGTGTATTAACGTGGACTGCACAATACAGTATAGAATGCACCACTGTCATGAGGTCGGTTCTACGATGTAGAATACTTTCACTCCGATAAAAACTGGAAAGTCGGGTGGCTCATCAATGTTATATCAAGACCTCGGCAGGCTGAACTCGTCCAGTTGGAGTACAGTACACTTAATTGACTGAGATGTGCACATTCTCAATTTGATGTACTGTAGCTGTGCTCAGTGGAATAACAGAGAGCCTTGTGTGAGCTCTGTGCTTGTGACTAACGAGGGACCTTGGACCTTATTGAAAAGGCCCCGTTGCTGGGAAGAACAATCTTGGGCGTAACCACAACACCGCGTCCCTTCCCCTGCAGGCTGCCAGTGGGGGAGCGAGTTAAAAAGAAGGGTGTAAATGGAGATGTTGTGCCTCACTAAAAACTAATAAATAGAGGAGTACACACAGCATTGATCCTTCATGAAATGCGTTAAAGTGTTCAGCAGTTTGCCATAAAGTTGTTTAACATCAACCATTGATTGCCTCTACTGCTATTAAGCATACCTTTCTGGTAAGTGTTGTGTTTAAGTGGATTTATCGCACTGTACTCAAGCGCTTATTCAGCTTTTACGGTAAGAAGGGAACTTAGACTTAAACTCATTAAGTTCTGTTGTGTTAAATCTCTACATGTAATTGCGTCCATTGTGTTGAATAAATCAAGGTGTTGTGTTTGTGCCTGTATCGACAGGAAACAGCCTTAACTGGAAGTTTTGTTGTAACCTGTGAAATCAGCATTCCTGGTGTGTATGGAATTTGTTCTGACATTGATCCTAGTTGCCAAGAATTCAATAATGCTTTTATTAAGTATACCCGTGCCGGTAATGTACAGGTTACAAATGAATCACACTCGAGTAGTTGTTCACAGCTAGGAGTCCGCAAAACCGTGGCAAGGAAGCCTTCGGTGGACTTGTTGAAGATATTGTTTTTTGTACTGATGTAGGTTGGCACGGCTCGATTCATGAGGGTTGCTCTTCAGAGCTTTTCTTTCGGGATAGCCGTGTCGAGCGATCCTCCTCGCGACGTTTCGCCTCTTACGTTGGAAGCATCATCAGGCGTTACGCCTGACTAAATCGTTTTGAATGATTTTTATTCAACATTTCACACTGCACCGCGACCCTCACCAGGACAAGCGGTTTAGAAAATGTTTGGATCGATGGATTTCACACTGCTTGTGGGGGAACTTTAGTTTCATTTGTGTGTTTATTGAGGGTTGACTGGTCTGCTGGTCTAAACAATCTTTCAGGACGACCCTGCGTTGGGATGTGGTTCTGTTTCCAAAGATGAGTGAGTGTTTGACCTCATTATTAATAACTTAGCAGACGACCTTAGTCATGCTCTTGCAGGGTCATTTTAATGAACCCACGAGGAAGGATGTGACAATAACCATCGCCGGTGACAGGTCCTCAGTGTATCGCGCGTGATTGTGTCTGCTTCTGTTCTGCATCTCCATCCCCTGTCGTGCCAGGCGGCGAGGAGAGATGTCTTTATCCTCGAGGATCCGAGGATACACGGCTTGGGTCAACCTGCGCATTGAGGCATCTGGTTGCAATGTCTCCAACGTGCTCGCTGAGCTCTTCACTGGGACCAACCTACGGGCCCTGCTGCTGAGTATGGAGTGCAACTCTGGTCGTTCGTAAAGGGGCTAATACAAATAACTCGGAGAGGCACGACACGGTCAATGCGATATGTTAACGAATGTTAAATGCCAAAGATAAGGGGGTAATCTTATTCTTTGCGATTCTTCGAAGCGCGATGTTAAATTACAGTTTCCCATTTTCTTACACAGCCCCTTACATTTTCATTGAACTCCGCAAGGTCTTTTGAGCTGCAGAGGTTGGGTAGTAGAGCACAGACAAGGCAGTGTTCCATAGTATGGTCTGCTTCTCCACATTCACAAGTAATGATGTGATCTGATTTTGTCTATCACAGCTTTTGCTCTGGGTTAATGCACTCATGTTAAATATCCATCCATTTTCTGAAACCGCTTAATCCCGTACAGGGTCGCGGTGAGCCGGAGCCTATCCCGGCAGACACAGGGTGCAAGGCGGTTGGATACCGAGGATGGGACGCCAGTCCATCGCATGATGTTAAATATTGTACGCGCATTTTTGACAAAATGTAGAAGCTGGGCTGAGTCATCAGTGTTGGGAAGGGGGGCTTATACCTCTTCAGAGCCCCAACACTACAGGGCCGATGGAGAGGCGCTCGGTCCTTGTGATGACTACAATATATTTCAATGAGGGTATTATTGGTGGAGTGGTGGCACAGTAGTAAGAGCACTGCTCTGTGAATGCTACTACTCAAGGTCTGTTCAAGACCATGCCGAGTCAAATGGCTCTTGTAGGGTCCTGTCAATTTGCTTGCAGTAGCGGGATATATGTATATTCCAATTAAGTAATTGGAATAATACGGTAGGGGTGTCCCAGGACCGTTTCAGGTATTGGATTTCACTCGCCGGGAATCGAACTCGGGTGGTTGGGTTCAAAGCACATGAGTGTGTGAACCACAGCATCACCATTCCACCCGAACAAGAAATGACCTTGGAATAATGATTTAAAATGCTTTAACATTGATACACTTGGATGGAGTAATTTTATCATGAAGGGATCTACTTAAATATATATGCTGTATATATGACCGGGATACATCATAATATAGTACTTCCAGCCCGTTGCTCAATCTCCTGCCGAAGGGCAGTATTACATTCTTCGGTGAGATGGATATTATAGCTGGCACCAGTTGACGCTTTTCAACATCATCCCAAGCTGGCAGTGAGATTACAGTAAATTTTAATCAAGTATGAACGTCTGTTAGGTCAGTGAATTCAGCTCTATCGAGCCGTATTTGGCAGGAAGACCATTTACGCATATCAATTGCAACTGCTATCTGCTTTAACAACTCTCCAAAAGGCACGTTTTATAGACATTCAGTGTTTCTGCCTGATGATTTGCAATGGTAGGTAGAGGTAAATTCATTGCTAATCTTTCTATATACTAGCTGTATATCTCCAAGTGTCTCCAACAGTATATACCATCATTCATTGTCAGAAAGCGCTTAATCTTATACAGGGTTGCGGTGAGCCGAAGCCTATGTCGGCAGACCTAGGGCGCAAGGCATGGTTATACCTATGATGGGACGCCAGTCCATCACGTTGCACCTGGGCAATTTAGTCAGCAGGCCAATTAACCTATGCAGCAGCATGTTTTTTGGCCTGTGGGAGGAAACCGGAGTGCCCGGCGAAAACCCACGCGGACACGGGGAAAACATGCAAACTTCAAACAGAAAGGCACCCGAGCCGCGATTCGAACCCGGGTCCTTCTTGCTGTGAGGCGGCAGCGCAACTCACCGCGCCACTGTGCCGCCCCACAGTATATGTCTTCATGGTGAATTGGTATCCCGCTTGGTTTTGTCGTCTCCAATCTGTATCCGTAGATTTTTTTCTGATGACTGAAACAACTTCTGCTACCAGCTTATCTGCTCCATACTGCTTGAAGTTTGAATTTAATTTAGAACTGATTCTATCTCACACAAGTTTGAATAAGTTTTAAAAGGGGCCACTGTAAGGCTTCGTTGGTCCTTACAATGGCCCTTTCCCCCACCTCACTCTTTGAAGCTAAGGGTTTAAAATTTCCATAATTGTTATTACCGTACGACGGTATGTGAACACTAAAATGTTAAAGCGCCAAAAAATGCATGCACGTGCTAGTTCAGTCCCCAAAATCCAAATTGAAATTATATATGATTTTTTTTTTAGAATTGCACCACGTACGACTTAATAATTTTTTTTACGTATGGCGCATTTTTTAAATGGACATTTAATTTACACGTTGCCATTTTTTCCTTCTTTTAGTACAGTACTTGTTTCATCCTAGTTTTCCCTTGAAAGATAAATGTCTAGTGTCAATGATCTCTTATGTGCTCACAAATAAAGGTCATCTATGTGTATCACGGGGTTGAGCGGTAGCAAATTGGTTTGTACCCTGCTCTGTGAACCCCGCGACCCTAGTTTAATTACCGGCCAGGGCTTATATCGGTGGGGAGTAATATCTGAACTGTCCGATCGTGCTCCCTTCACCAATCCGCACTGACCAGCACGGTGAAGTATGGTCAAACGACCCCCTTGATTGATATGGCGTTCGGAGCCATATTTACTGCAATTCCCCTCTCGGGACTTACGTTAGTATATGTCCAGAACCCGTTCTGAAAAGTACCGGTACACCACGTGTTTGGTGTTTTGAGAAGTGCCGCTTCGCATCACGTCATATACAAACACATCTATATCTGAATACATTCAATTCAGCTGCCGCCGCGACCCTCACCGGGACCAGTGGTTTAGAAAATAGATGGACGGATGGAATTTCACTCAGCTGGACTTCACCGCATCCCTCGAGCCGCAGATTAATCCATTACGCCCCTGCTCTTGCTGTGCTTTATGTGCAGGCGTGGCTGGTCATGCGCCACAGAGGCTGCAGGGCATGGATGGGCTCACGGAGCAGCAGAAGGAGACGCGGGCCCGCTGGTTTGTGGAGGAGCTCAAGCGGGCCGGTGTGGTGGAACCCGACACCTCGCTGGACGCTCGCATGTTTGCCCTGGGCAGCAGCGAACACGTGAGCTCTACATCACCAAACTCTGTAATTGCGTATAGTGGCTTACGCTGAATAGCTGGTTTTATCTGAACGGCAGCCGCTTTCGGATTTTGGAATGGCAATTTTTGACAATTTTAAATGTGGATTTTTCTTTCTTCTTGTTAAATTGCATATGTTGCTGCTTTATGGCTTAAGTTAGATGCCTTCGTGTCTTCAATGTGGTCTTCATCATCAACATGTTGTGTGGGAAAGTGCAGCTTGGTTGAAATGTGTTCACTACTCACTGCAGGTCCAGGTACATTGGTTTATGTCACCTGAATGCTGTAAAACTGTTACAGTTTTTACCTCGGCTCCCTTAGTATGTCTTAACAAAACATTAAGCCCATACTAGGATTTGACTTACACATTTAATGTGGTAGTAATAACCATCCATCCATCCATTTTCTAAACCGCTTGTCCTGGTGAGGGTCGCGGCGACAGCAGTCCAAGGAGAGTGGACCAGACATCCCTCTCCCCAGCAACAGACTCCAGCCCTTCCTGGGGGATTCCCAGCCGCTCCCAGGCAAGCCGAAGGATATGATCCCTCCAACGTGTCCTAGGTCGGCCTCTAGGTCTCCGTCCAGTGGGCCGCGTGATGTATTTTTTTTTAGATTCCTCCTCCAAGGTGTCCTTTTAGAGAAAATGTTAGTGTTTACAAAAATGTGCGTGATATCAAGGTGTCTTCTACTTGCTAAATGCAAGAAACAACTGTGTTATTAACTCTTTGGTTTATTAGGTATTTGACTTGTTGTGGGACCTTGTGGCACGTGACATCCTGTTCACCTGGGAGAGGTCCTGCCACCTGCAGCTCGATGACGATGAGACTCTCTGCTCCATCCCCTTCAAGGTGCTCTCTACATTCAAACTGAGCACATAATAACATCCACCTTGCTGTAGGAATCAGTGGAAGGGGCGCTCATAACCTGGCATCGCTAAATCCTGGGTTTGAGTCCAGACAACCGCTTGTGACAAACAAAAATATCTTGAGTGGGTGAGCAAGTGCTGGTCTCTACTGTGTGGACCAGAGGCAACTGGATGGGACTTCAGAAGTAGCTCTGTGATATCTGCTTCCATGGGCTATTCGCCAACACATAGTTGTGCGAGAGATAGGAATGGATACTCCGTTTCACGACTTGATTCAGCACAATCAATATCAACTTGGAGGAAAATGAAAACAATTCAACCAAATAATGTATGAACCACAATTTACACACGCAACAATCACAGCCTCAAGCCTGTGAATGAGGATTGAGGGGGGATACGGATACGCTTATTAACCTTGACCTTCTTGCCCTACACTGTATTCTGGAAGCAGTGGACACCCAGTGTCCGAGCTGCGAACAGAAGTTCAGGGTCGCTGAGCTCCGGAGACGGGACTTCTCCCCTGCGAGGCGCCCCTGGGTTTAAAAACCCAACGGGACCTAGCCTGGGCGCTTCCCTTAAAACCTCATTCGGCGTCCCGCCAGAGTTTGAACCATTTCCAGGTAACACCTGCACGTGGCCTGTCGATCAGGTGATCAGCACATGATTGCGTTGTTGAGGAGGTGGTTGCATGGATACGTTCACTTGCTTGAATGTGAATGTGGTTACAGTACAATGGTACATGTCTGACAGTTACATGCCTGCCATGATATATGAACTGCGTGCCGCAGTTGCAGTGCTTATGCTTGTAACTGTAATTTTCTATAGATGTTCACAGATCGGACTTTTTAACACACAGTAAAGAATTCTTAACCGTACATGTTGTTCCCTTACACGGCACAGTGAAGCATTTCCCCCACGTTTAAAACAGTTAGTGCTTCGTTTTTGTGCAGAAAGCTATGTGTGCCTGGTGTACCTGTCATCTTCTAAACATGTTCACATATCTTACATTCCCACACATCCACCTGGGTATTTTTCTGCTGTAATAATACATATCTCACTTTCACCGTTACCCGAGGAACCATTTGCAGGCAACCCACATTGACCAGCACGAAGGCTTTCGTGACCAATGTTATCCATAGTATAGCTCTTTTTATGAGTTAAGTCATGTAAAAAAAAGTGTCGGAAACCCGCCTCCACCCCGCACAGCCAAATTAGTAAGGGGTTCTCACGTGAGCAAAAACATGCCAATTCCTTACGACTTCAGCATCACACCGAGGCGGGTTTATGACACTTATTTTTGGTGAAGTATGGTCAATCAGCCCCTTGTGTCCAACAACATCTGGCAGTGGAGTAACAAAGCTGGAAATGATCAACGTTCCCAATGGGTGAAAAGGGAGACATAACATTTGCAGTTGCACGGGGTTGTGTGACTTTGTGTTTAGGACACGAGGAGGCTAAAAAGTACAACAAGAAGATTCCCAAGGGAGGCCGTGAACACTACTCTTCGCCACAGAAGTGCATCCTCAGCATGGTCAACGCTCACCTTCAGGTGCTTCTCAAACTATATCTCCAGAGCCAGACAATAGACGCATTTAATACAGCACAACATAACCATCAGTGTCGTTGTGAAGAATATAAATAATAACATAGATAGGCAAGGAAAGTGGCCGATGGGTTGTGTAAGATTTACATTTTACGTGGGGAGATGGATTTATGTAGGATACATTGCTGTACGATTTTGATATTTATATTATCCAAAATGATTAATGCATTCATTCATTGTCAAAAACCGCTTAATTCTGTACAGGGCTGCGGTGAGTGGGAGCCTATCCCGGCAGACAAGAAGGCGCAAGGCAGGGCTACACACAGGACAGGACGCCAGTCCATCATAGGGCATGATCCCAAATGATGCTAATGATTATTTACAGTTATGTATTATTGAATATCGTTTTCCGCCAAAGTAGGAGCCATATCTTGCCTGCAACATCTTATATCATGTGGCATATCCTTGCCTATAACCTCTGGCAGTTCACCAGCATCGATTCACGCAAGCCTGACTCGACATTTCACATAGCACGGTTCACGTGTGTTTCAGGAAATCCTAATCAAATATTAATTCTGGAATATAGATTTAGAAGTTCCCATATTGGTGAAAACGTATGCATCCTTTTGACTTCAGTAATGATTATCAGGGTCTACATGTAGGCATTAAAAGACAAATCATACCTTGTGCTCATCGTTGGTCAGTCGGCTCGCTGGCTCGATTACATTTTTAGAAATGTCCGATATGAAGCCACGTACTGCATCCTGTCATACACCAGGGCGACCTGATCGTTACAGCTTGGCAGTGATTCCTCCTAATTACTGGACATGTCTCTCGTTTGTAAATCCCAAGTGGGGCGGCACGGTGGCACGGTGAGTAGCGCTGCCGCCTCACAGCAAGAAGATCCCGGGTTCAAATCCTGGCTCGAAGGCCTTTCTGTGTGGAGTTTGTGTGTTCTCCCCGTGTCCGGGTGGGTTTTCTTCGGGCACTCCAGTTTCCTCCCACAGTCCAAATACAGGCTGCTGCATAGATTAATTGGCGTACTGACTGAATTCCCCCAGGCGCCCTGCGATGGACTGGCGTCCCATCATTGGTATAGCCCTGCCTTACGCCCTGTGTCTGTCGGGATAGGCTCCGGCTCACCGCGACTCTGTATAGGATTAAGCGGTTTCTGAAAATGGATGGTTTCTGACAATAGATGGAGGATGGATACATCCCAAGTCCCTTGTTTGTTTTATCAGCATCCCTTTCGTCTATGGACGGAGAGTGCCATCCCGTGGCTCTACAGCAAAGTGCACACAGGAGTTTATGTTTACCTTTAAGGGGAAAAATGTTTGCCAACTACAATAGTTTCACATCATCAGGCGTCTGATGATGCTTCCAACGCGGGAGGGGAAACGTCGCGAGGGAGAGAGGGAGATCGCTCAGTGACACGGCTATCCCGAAAAAACAGCTCTGAAGAGCAACCATCAATTCTCATTAGTTACTTACGTGTGCGTGAGTGTGTGTGTGTAGGTGGAGGCCCAGTGATTAGCTCGCTGGGCTACAAACTTGGCGCCCCGAGTTCGAATCCCGCTCACGGCCAACACCAGTGTCGATTTTCTGAACCGGTCCTGGGTCTCCCCTCGGTCGACTCAGCCTCAAATGAGTACCTAGTGCGGTGTGTAAACATTGCCACTAGGGAGACAAAGGCGGTCGGGCGTGGTGCTGGTCACCCACCTCTTCTTGTGCCGTGTTAACCTTCATAGGTGCTCGCTAACGGCACTTGACCCTACAGTCTGTTAACGCTATACGGGGGATCTTTGTCTTTGTAGGTGGAGGCAGAGGGTAAGAAGGATCTGTCAGTCTCTCGTGTGGAGGACTTGCTGAGCTCTGCGGTGCTCTGTGGCCTGGTCAACATCTTTGTTCCTGGCACCTTCCCCACTGAGCTACTTCCCAATGACAGGTGAGCCGCTCAGTGCAGACTCCGCAATTGCTGCGCTCAGCACACAGGTGTGTGCAGTGGAGGGATATGGGGGGTGCTGGTGGTAAAGCCACGCGTACGAGAGAAAGATCGTCAACACTATGTGTCTGAGTAGCACTTGTCACTTATCAGTGAGCAGGAATCGACCTTAAGTGCAAAACACTGCACTGTCACTCCCCACACATATATACTGTACGTCTAATTTCAACACGATTCATGAAACCCATTTATATTGCATGTGAGTTGTTGATTTATTCATTGTCAGAAACCGCTTAACCCTATACAGGGTTGCGGTAAGCCGGAGCCTATTCCGGCAGACACTGGGCGCAAGGCAGGAATACAACCCAGGATGGGACGCCATTCCATCACAGGGCTCCGGGGCAATTTAGTTAGCAGGCTAATACCTATACAGCAGCAGAT
>JAZEWU010000011.1:6546866-6578437 GCA_036362915.1 Geotria australis | reverse complement strand
AATGCAAGGGGCTGTGTAAGAAAATGGGAAACTGTAATTTAACATCGCGCTTCGAAGAATCGCAAAGAAGAAGAAGCATGTCTTTGGTCTGTGGCAGGAAACCGGAGTGCCCGGCTAAAACCCGTGTGAGTTGTGTCTATCTATTTGTGCATGTGTTGTGGGGCAATGGTAGTAAAACGGTGCGGTGTAATTCACACTCCACCATGAACCTGGTCACCTGAGTTTAATTACTAGCCACAATCCAGCATCTGTGGCCAGGTCAACTTGGCCGTAAAGAGGGTTTTAGCTCAATGGGTGAACAAAAAAACTATAAACTAAACTAAATACGTACCAAGTTGGTACAATGTTTACTATTAACACATCAGCACTGAGCAAAGAAAGGTAGTCTACGATGCTGCTGGCCACACTACCCCCTCATGTGCCCTGGGGTCACGGGGTTCATTTCTACCGTGTCACATTCGCAAATATTCCCCAATGGTCCCAGCATGCAGGGATTATTTGGGAATCTTTGTGGACGAGTGCTCGCTAACGTCACTTGCGCCAACAGTCTCTCGGGATAAATGTTGCCTCCGTGTCTTTGCGGCGTGTAACAAAGGTGGACGATGAACTTGGCTCTCAGGACGATGGAGCAGATGCTTCACATCTCCACTTCTTTTTCACCCGAAGACCTGGTTGAGGTGAGATTTATGTAACTCGTGATTTTTACCTCATGATTTGATGTGTTGCGTGCGTTGGTTAGTTCAAGCGTTTGTATGTGTCGCAGGAATCCCGCATTCAGAGCTTGCAAGCTCCCCGGGTGTTTTCTGCTGTAATAATAAATATCTATCTATCCTTAACTGCAATTGTGAATATCATCACAATGACTCTACTCTCAGGCATACAAGCTGCGATCATCAATTCTCCATCTGTAAAGGGGGGGAAATGGTTAAAAGTGTATCCTTTCGCATGCTTGCTGTGTCGCAGGAATCTTGTAAAGAGCTTGCAAGCTCACTGGGTATTTTTCTGCTGGAATAATAAACATTTATTTATCTTTGATAGTGCCCTGATGTTCTATAGAGCCCTTTGAGAGGGTATTTTGCTCTAATTTCCTTCTGTGTTTTGACCAATAATTACAATGTCCGAGACCTCCGGCAACTTCCTTCACCGAACATTTCCTCCCTTCGTGGGACGTTAAATGTACCTGGTTTCAATCACGCGTGTAGCAAAAATCCATCGCTCAAGACAACGCGTGTAATTCACCATCTGGAGATGGTGTCAGTACGAAGATATGCCCCGAAATTCCTCTCCCTGCGTGTGCCAGAGGGGCTGACTCTGCACTCTGCCGTTGCAGGCTGACCCTGAGGCTGTGTGCTCTTACGTCTGCTTCCTCTTCATGGGCGGATACAGGCTGAGGCAGAACCTGGCGGTCGCCCGTCGCAAGGTCAGTGGTTAGCGCGCTCGGGTTACAAACCCGGCGACCCGAGTTCGAATCTCGCTCACGGCCACCAACACCACCAGTGACGATTTTCTGAACCGGTCCTGATCCTCCACTAGGTCGACTCTGCCGCAAATGAGTACCTAGTGCGGTGTGTAAACATTGCTACTAGGGAGACAAAGGCGGCCGGGCGTGGTGCTGGTCACCCACCCCGTCGTGTGCCTGAGAGTAGCGAGGCGCTCCTCGCTAATGGCACTTGCCCCTACCGTCTGTTAAGGCTATAGACTGGCATCTTTGTCTTTGTCCTTGTCTTGTATAAAAAAAGTTTCCCAGGACATCTGCCTCAAAAAACGCGTACAATCCTGGAAAAAAAAAACCCCAGGACAAGGTGGCAACCCTACTACGGCTGTCCTGTGTGTGCTGCGCTTGTGCTCATAGCGCTGGCTCGTACACAAGCTCAGGTACTGCGAGCATCGTCTGGAGTCGCTGCCGGAGGACACCGAGGAGCCGGGCGCCCTGCAGACGAGACTCGAGCTGCTTGCCGAGTCCAGCAAACACCAGCAAGGTGCCTGGCAGTGCCGGTATAAAGATGGCTCAGGGGGACAATGTCACTGATGGGTTCGTGAATCAGCCAGCCCCCCCCCTTTTATGGGCAGGGGTGAAAGGGTAGAAGCCATCTCCTGGGATAAATCAGAACGATTCTCACTTTCAGCCAGTGGTTATGGTTGAAGGGGTTTTTCATTTTAAAACGAGTCTCCTCTTTGAAAGAACTCCGTTTTCACTCGCGCCCAACTTTTTTTTTAACAATCCTTTTGATACGAGTTCTCGCAATAGCTGATCTGCCTCACTGTTCTGCCCCAGGATGCAGGCTTTCTTGTTTGACCTGCCGGCCGCGATCACCACGGCGCGCTTGTACTCAGTAGCGGCCGCTGTTGCCCGCTGTCTTGCTACAGAGCTGGACTGGCTGGAAAGCAGATACCACACGGCGCTTTGCAGGGAGTTGGCGAAACATGTCGGAGCAGTTCAGCGGGACACGAGGAGGATTATCACTCGCAAAGCAGACGTGAGATTCGAGGTCATCACCGTGCCCCGGTACGATGCACCACTGATTTGAAATTCAACTTTAACTGGGAGGCATGCGATATAAGCCACGCCAAACCGGTGTTCACCGCTCTAGCTAGTGACACAAGCGGTGTGCTTCACGTATCGTGCAATTCCACCATTCTCAACCGGTGGGTCGTAACCCATCAATGGGCCACGAGCACCACCTAGTGCTCCGTGGAGACCATACATAAGTGGGCCAAGTGCGCCTTGAGGTGCAAAAGGTTGAGTACCCTTGGTCTAAGTGATCCAAGAATAATTCTAATGGAATAATAATCTGCAGCCCTTTATCATTGCACTGCATGACAAAGGCCTCCCCACGCTTTTTGGTCATGGGGCTCGTTTAACCATACTTCACCATCTGGGTCAGTGCAGGTTGGTGAATGGGATGTAAAGGACCGGTTCAGATATCACTCTACGCTGGTGTCGGCCATGGCTGGAAATTAATTTAGGTCGCCGTGTTTATCCGACATTCGGTGAATTCACGTAAACCATAGCAATGAGCATTGGTGGGGCAGCCTTATAGGGGCTTACTTACAAATAGCATGTTTCATCGCTTAACAGTCAAAAGAGTTATCTTGTTTTGCACGACAATGAATGCTATACTTCTCAGAAGCGGCATATACTTTAAAGTTTAATATAAAATGCTCTATACAAGTTTCCTACCAGGCTTCTATTCATTCTTTCATCCTCAATTCAATTCTGAGTTTAGGGTAGCCACCCACCAACTAACGCGCCACCGGTCTCACTCTAAAACCCAAACACGTGGCTTCTGTCCTCGCTATCGACGACTTTCCATTTATACCGGCGGCGCAAGTCAGCGACGTTCTTACTCCTCTCAATTATTAACCGTTTGTGAGGTTAATGCCGTTATGTCGGCAAATCAATTCCCACGAGTGCAGAGCGATAGCTGTAAGAGGCTTGCGTGCGTTGCGTTGCGTTGCTCGCTCCGCAGGGCGATGACGGTGGCTGACCTCTCCGTGACCCTCGCCGTGGACCTGTCGTCGAGCCTCGGCTTCAGCTGTTGCACGGCGACGGAGAGCTGTCCCCCAGATCGCCGCGTAGTCCTCCGCCAGAGGGACACCGGGAGATTCTTCGACAGTTTCTCCAGAAACAAGAAACGAGGTGAATTGCCGCGCCGTGTACAAGCACCAAATGCGCGCATGTGAATAACGTCCCTTCACGAAGCCAAGCTGAAAGACGACGATGTCCAGAAGCTAGCCATCGTGCTTCGAAGAATCGCAAAGAAGAAGACGGCTATTATCTCATGGCCCCGATTGATTTGCGGCAATGTCTGTTATACGCGGATGGATTCTCGCAATGATTAGCGTTTATATACAGACAAGGGGAGAGTCACCCAGAAGTGATGGCAAATCCATCCCGTTAGCCGCATGTATCTGCGGAGAGATCCCTAAGAGTCACCTGCAAGTGTTAAATTAATTCGTTATATCCGCGTCTCCACATAGATGCACATGTACAGCCTTTGGTCAATCCACTGCCTTACGCCCTGTGTCTGCCGGGATAGGCTTCCGGCTCACTGCCACACTGGACAGGATTAAGCGGTTTCTGACAATGAGACGAGGTCACTGGCGCCCTTCCAGACGGAGTTGCTTGTGAGCGTTGGTGGAACCTGCGTGCATCTAGCCCAGGCTTTAGATTAGGACTGTAATGTCTGCTCGGGCGAGCGGCGGGTGATTTGCGAGCAGCCCGCGACTCCACACTTAGCGTGAGAGCCGCTCGCTCTTATATTAACGCTATTGATCCCCCGTGCGGACAGGAAATTAAAATTCCAACATCTCGCGCTTGACTCGCAATAGCGCCTACAGTACGGACTGTATGCAGAGCGTGGAGGAATGTCATCGGCACAGAGAGGGGTGAAAACGTCTGTTCGAGTGGGCCTACACGAGAAGATCACAACGAAATACCGACTGAAAGCCGCGACGCCTTTTGACGTTGCGCCGAGAAACTAAATAAAATGCACTCGTAAGCCCATTAAAAATAAAAGCTGTAAAAAATACACAATTGCAAACTTGCCAGTATCGTTCAGCGTTTATAGCCAATGCATTCATAGTCGTTCGAGATACTTTTATTTATTGAAACAAGTACCATGTGAATCGCTTTCCAAAGCTGTTCTCTGGGGATAGCTGCGTCGAGCGCTCCCCCTCTTTCCTTTGCGACAATTCGCCTCCCACGTTGGAGGCATCTTCAGGGGTTCTGAGACTGAGTGAAAGATGAGTGTGGTGTGCTATATGTTTGCTGATGTCAAAGGCAGTTCACTGACTTCCCAGCATTCAAGTGCCATGTGTTCGGTGCCTAATATTATTATGATGCATTTCTCCTAAAGACGAATCTACATTTTAAACTTGAGTTCATTTAAACTCACATAGTTCATTACGCTATGACCAATCCACACTTCCATTTCTGGTCGAAAATTAAAACATGTCAGGGGTCGTCCTTTGACGGAAAAGTTGCAAATACAATAATGTCACTAAAACGTTTATGTGATTGTGAACATTCGGAAACTGCAGTGATGATTTGAAGGCACGTCAACTGCCACTGGTCATGAGGCCCTGTCAGCGGAAATATTTTGTGCTTGTAGTACAAGCTGAATATAGTGCTCAGCTTCCCAACGCCACTGTCCTCTCACTATCCTCTCTCAATGTCAGCGTCGATTCGGAAAATGCTGAAGCTGCCTCTGTTTGGAGCAGCGGACCTGAACCCGGCACACCACCCACGGTACGATGTGAGTGAGTATCGCCGGCTTGGGCATCGTGCGGACACACACATTCACGCTGAACCTCAGCGCTTTATCAAGTGGGCTCGCTGAGCTGCAGTGCGGATCATGCCTCCTTCTCCTCTCGTATGGCGCGTTGCAGGAGTGAACAACAGATTTTTCTAAAAGCAACAAATGCTATAAATTGATGTCAAAGTTCTATAGCACTTCAACGGCACTGGCTTTGAGTTGATGAATTGTTTCGGTGCCACCATTCAATGGTTTTTGATGGGCAGCAGTTGATTACGTGATGATGCCTTACGCATAGTGTATATAAAATATAAGGATCTCCCGTAGAGGCTTAACAGACTATTGGGGAAAGTGCTATTAGCGAGCAGTCTCTGAAAGCCTGCACGGCACACCATGGGGTGGGTGGCCAGCACCACACCAGGCCGCCTCTTGTCTCCCTAGTGACAATCTTTACACACCAGACCAGGTACTCATTTGAGGCTGAGTCAATCTCGGGGAGGCCCAGTACCGGTTAAAACAATCGTCACTGCAGTTGGCTGTGAGCGGGAACCAAATTCGGATCGCCGGGTTTGTAGCGCAGCGCGCTCACAACCACCCTACTTTGTGTTTGAGTGCATGTAACGCACACTAAATGAAGTGCTATAACACAAAATGAATCCCTACAAGTGAGATAATGCTCCTTTGCAAAAGGCTCCGGCAGCCGCGCACCCCGTGACCGCAGGGCGCTGTGTGACGAGCCACTTTGATTTCACAGCATCACCCACCTGCCCTGCTCAACTTTCCGACTTAAATGCAGCAGTTACGACGGCAGCGGAGATTAGTGGCGGTCACTCCGCTGCTAAGCTGCCGCTGCGTGGGCGTCCCGGCTAATTGCGTATGCGTCGTAGGATCGCTGATGGCGTGGAATAAAATGGCCCAATGTAGCGTTGTCAGCTTGATGAAAGACCAAGCCAGTCGCTTTTCTCACCCATGGGGTCCGAGTGACATGGCAGCTGGCTATTAACGCGCGTGAAAAATGACCCCGTTGAGTGCACGCTCGCGGTCGTTGCCGCTTTGTGACTGCAAGGGGGCGCCGTGTCAGCCCTGGCAGGCGGATTAACCGGCGAAATTAAAATCGAAAACTTATTGTATTCCACCGTCCGCTTGACAAATACCGATTAATGTTTTTTTTTCTTCACGCATGAAACTTTAATGCTTAGCACACGGAAATTCCATTGTTTGCGCTTGCAAACAGACGGATTAAACATTTGCTGTTCGATGTTTTTTTGGCTTCCGTACTTGAAACGCCCTTTGATATTTTGTTGGTGTGAGATGGGACTCTCGTGTTTTCACTCGGAGTGGCCGTGAAAATTCGATGCTGCTGGCACAGAGTGCCTCTTACTCGAACGCTCATCTCTGGTCTGTCAGTGCATTCACATGAAAGCCAGACTGATTCAATTCACACACGGCTATTTCAAACTCGACTTTTACAAACTATTATTAGGAATCTGTCTTTGCCCCAGCACGCCAAATGCACAGGTGTTCCATTTTGATACAACGCAGCGGTTGCTGTCAGCCTAGCAATTCTGACAGTTCCTTCTAGGTATTTACAGCATTTTCGACCAGACAAAATGTCTAATCTTCATTCTTAAGTTGTTGTGCATAGTGCAAGCAGAAAAAAAAAATCGTCCAGCAGCAATATCCGGAAGAAATGTTGGTGCCTGTCAACATTAATGAAGCTCTGCTTCAACACAAGAGCAGCAGTTGCTTTTCATTATATTCTTTACGTTTGTACTTATATTTACTTTTTGTAGTGTAAAACCTATTTTTTGGGTGCACTTTTAAAATCTTTGGTTCCTGTCAATCCAGGTTTATTCTCCGCTGGTGCATTGCGATTGCTCCATCAACTCTATCACCAGCTGTTGAATGTTACAGGCAGCCTTCACATGCTAACAGTGCTTTCCAAAACTACGCTTTGATTGTGACATTGCAAGTAGGGTTTTGCTTGGTAAATTATTTCACCCAAATAAATCATAATAATTAACAGGCGTTCCACACTGCCTCACTCATGAGGGGTTGTTTGACCATACTTCACCACCCTGGTTATTGTGGGTTGGCGGTAAAGGTCAAATACCGTATCTAACGTTATTGTACTTTACGTACAACAACAACGCTCAAAAAGGATCTGTGTTTTGAATAAGAATGCTTTTATGGAAACGAGCGGCTCTCTTCTGCTCTCTACCTGGCAAGAATCTCACCAAAATCACTGTAAATATCCTGACGTTATTTTGGCCAAGAGATCTGTAGCCTCCAAACACCATGACGGTCGAATAATTCATTTACACGAATTGAACAAAAACGGAAGCGTTGCTACCGATCATTAAAACGTATAAATGTGGGCGCCTCGCTGTAGAGCGTGCCAATTGAGAAACACGATGGTTATTTGTTGGCGGTGGCGAGCATGGCGATTATGAAGCCGGGGGCCACACAGCAGGACACCGCTGCGATGGGTAGGGCCATCCCTCCATCGCAATCTCACCAGCAGCTCCGTTCTGCTTCGCCAAGTCTGCAGGAAGGTCTCCGCAGATAGAACCGTCGCAAAACAAGGCTGGCTTGGTCAGCTCTTACAGATGCGTCAATACCTATTATTTATTACAGATTCCTACGAAAATAAGCTGAGGTTTTATTTTATTCTGCTCTTAGCGGGGGAACGATGCGCTGCTGTGTTATCGGAAGGTTCAGCGATTGTGGAAAAGTGCCGCGGGTGCTGAAGCGTGCAGTTAAACGCTCGTTTTTATACCTACTGACCTTAATTGTTATTTAATCTATAGTAGAATATATCTGGATTTTAAATGGCTACCATACATTAAAGCTGATTTGATACGTAAGTATCTATTCACGTACTCTTTGTACTTGTTAGGGGTGGAATGGATTGATTTATCAATTAATCTCACTTTTAAAGCTCACAATGTGTGTATCGATTTGTATATGTAAGAATCAATGTTCGTATTTATTGGTGTATGTGACACGTAATTGGGTATGTGACCCCTTAAGTCACTACAGGTGCTACCATCCACCAAAATGGTACAGCAAATATCAATCCATAAATCAAATCACAGCCATACATTGTGACAACTCGTACAACCACTGAAAGAGGGGTTTTTTTTGGTCCAAAACCATTTTATTTTCATGATCCCTATTCAAGGCAAAATTATATTATTTTTACACTGCTTTAATATCCTACGCACAGTTGATAAAGCTTAAGCAAAGCTGGCTGCGCTACTTTAAAATAGTGTATTACTGTGAGAATGATGATTAAAGGGCACTGTAAAAGCTAAACAGCCAATCCTTTGCTTTATTAATAGATGAACCGCAGAGGCGTCGCGTTATTGGCATGGGCCCTGGTACGGAGAATGACATAGAGGACCCCTGTCCACTTTCCTACCACTTCATATCCTGGCATCTGGGCTCCTCTAGCCCATGCACCCGGTCCAGTTGCATTGCCTGCACACCCAATAGTTGCGCCATTGACGGACATCATATAAATAACAACGTAAAGAGATGTTCAAATCGACGCCTGATGATGCGTCCAACGTACAGATACAGATACGGAGGCGAGACGTCATGAGGGAGAGATGGAGATTGCTCGACACGGCTATCCCGAAAGAACAGCTCTGAAGAGCAACCATCAACACTACAGTTAGTCGAATGGCAGGTCGTGAGTGGTGGGATAAAGTGTGGTACTCCTACTTTTTCTAATGTGTTTGAGCAGCATGTACTCTGCGGAGATTCTTCTTGTAGAGGTGTTTCTACCAGCATTAGTATGAGTGGGAAATTGCAATGCTGCGGCTTTACCTTAATGCACTTTATGTGTTCAAAGTCCTGATACAACCAAATTGTGTCTTGTTTGCAGATTTACTTTGAAAACACCGCAAAGAGCAAACGTCTCGGTGCCAACACAAAGTAAGTTTAGATCTGGTAATTATCTCCTAGCCGTTGTGTTACTTGATTGAGGAACTAAATTATTCAGTCAGGTGAGCCTAAAAAAGCTGTACATTACAATATTGATTAATGTAATTACCTGTACTATCCACACTCAATCCAAAGCCTCTTTTTTAGGAGGGTCCTGGTTTGTGATATTTGGCCACCACTACATTGTTTTCAGCCATGAGAAAAAGCCAGAGAACCTGGTAGAAACCCAATCAGAACAAGGGGAGACTATACAAAGCGCACAGAAAGGTGCTTGAGTTGAGAATTTAACCCATATATTTCTTGCTGTGAGGCACAAGTATTACCACTGCGTCACATATCATTTTCTGTAAGAATACATTGACTTTTATTGTCGATGAGCAACATTGAACAATGGATCCATCAGCCACACCATTTGTCCCCGCAGTGAGGTTGATCGGCACAGAGGGCTTGTGCAGCAAAGATGTCTGTAAAATGCGCATGCATTTAAAATGGCAAAATAACACAACGTGGGGCGGCCCTCGGGGCGTTTTATCGACGGATCGTGGGAGTGAGCTCATGGTGAATGCCCACCACAGATGGGAACATCTGTCCCCGATCGATCACTCCATTCCCATGGATTCATTCAATCTCGTTTGGTTGGCGGCCTTTTATGATATGCATGCTTTGCAGTAAGTATCTAAATGCACGTTGCTATTTGAGGCGTGCAAGGCACAGTAATATGGTAGTAAAACTGCTCTGTCGGCCATCTCTATTAGAGGTTCTAGAATACTCATAATCTTCCTCGATTTGGATACCCACAGATGGTTTTTGTTTGAAAGACAATAACACAGATGAACTAAATACTTTCTTAATTCATATAAAATGTGATTGTTTTCTGTTTCATGGCCCTGCAACTTAAGAAGTTCAAGAAAACATTTTTGCTAGGGTAGACGATGATTGAAAGAGATGGACTAAGACCAAGGTGCGGCAGAATTATCTCTAATGAGCTGGAGGAAGTCAGCAGAGGCGATGTGACCCTGCTTTAGTTGTGTATGTGAAACCCTGAACTGAGTATTAAGATTATTTTTTATAAGTACAGATTCTCCCATTGTAAACAAACACATCTCGTATATAGAAACCGGTCTGGAGGTAAGGACTGTAGGATTATTCACCTCTTCATCTGAGACCATATCACTCAGTGATTTATGAAATCTCTGTGGAAAAGCCACATCTACATTTAAACCATGTTTTACGCACTATGCCGCTAAGCTAACACAGCCACGTACATTTACATTTTTAACGTGACTGTTGATTCAGAGTGGCAGATTAATTACCAGAATGAGAGCTAAAAAAGCCCTATCTGTCAAAACACCGATTTAATTTTCATGTTGAGCCCAGTACAGTTTTAATATAATTTGTGTGACTTACCAGTACGTACTGTATGTTATGGCCAGTTGCTGAATGTCAGGAGGGGATTGGAAGTGACAGGTGATTTATGAACAACATATTTTATGACAAGAAATGCACAGGTCTCACTAATTGCCTGCACTCATACATATCACCACCAGCTTCTGGATTGCATGACTTGCATTGGTATAACTAACCAACACGCTGTCTTTTAAGTACATTTATGACTTTAACAGCAAATAAAACCGCGGGATCACGGGGTAACTAGGTTACCCACGACCCTTCACGCTAGACATTCAGGGGAACACAGGGAAATGTGTATGCCATGAGAGTGACTTAACCTTACACACGGCTGCTTGATGGTGAATGTTTGGTTGTCCAGGGAGCTGCACCACCCTTCTGCCCCCTCCAGTCGTGGCACCTCCTCCCCTGTTATGCTCATCTATTTCGACCACTGGAATTTAGTTTTTTACTATTCTGTGCGCGGCTTGTCTACATGCTCGCCGCAGGGTCAACTTTGACAGTTCAATTCTCACTGTCACGGGGTAATTTTCACAGTGCATTACTAAAGTGCACCATCTGGCGTAAAGTGGGAACTTAAAGACCATGCGATGCTACTTTCTGTGACGTGCACGCGACAAGGCCCACATCCTAAACATGACAGTCGCAGCACGACAGCCACAGAAACGCACACGATCTCTCTGTTTGCTGCGAGTGAATGTATCCGAACGAGCGGTTGTGCGGCAACGTAAGGCGCAACGCTCAAACGTTTGTTGACGTCGGGGCTGGCTGATGTTCCCGCCTCCCTCTCCGGTGGAAGGTTCCTGTACGAGGTGTTCGCGAGCGACGCAGACGTGTGGCGGAGCGCGCTGCTGCGCGCCGTGCAGGGACCCACGCCGCGCGCCGTGCGGAGCATCGCGGCGTTCCTGCTCGTCGCCCGCCCGGCGTTGATGGACGCCCGCGACCCCTCCGCCGGGGATGCCCCCCTCCACGCCGCCGCCCGCACAGGAGAAGTCGTGAGGCACCCCCCCCCCNNNNGGCGTGGATGGAGAAAAATTGCAAGGAAAATTGCTCTCAAGAGCTGCTCTTACGGGATAGGCTGCGGCATGGATACCGTGCAGGAGAAAATTGGAATGAGAATTAAGAGCTGCTCTTATGGGATAGTCTGGCGCCGGAAAACCGCCTGTCTGCCTCCTCCGCCTCTCTACACTTTCCTCGCGCCTCTGAGTCGTTCTCTCGTCGAATGAGTCCCTTCGACAGCGAATGAATATATTCCCATAACGGCGAGCCGACCCACACATTGGACAAATACAAATTACTATCCCATAAAGGGTAGTTGTTTTGAATTAAACTCGAAGGCTTTCATGTCTAATGATATCCATAGTAAAGCTCTGCTTATGGGTTTAGGTCATGTGAAAAGATATGTAAGTGTTGTGCACCCGTCAATATGTGTGCTCGCTTGATTCTCCAACATATCGACGGGTGCACAACACTTACATATCTTTTCAAATGACCTAAACCCATAAACAGAGCTTTACTATGGGTAGTTGTTTTATTGACTCGTGAACAATGTAGGGCCGAGTCAGTTTTGCTTTTACTGTACAATTTGTTTTATTGCCCCCCCCCCCATTGACAGAGCAATGAGTTATGCCCTGTTCTCCGTGTTCACTCCATTCCACGCACGTGTACCACACTCGGAGTCTTCCTTCACAACTTGGAAACAAGAGGACAAGTTCAAGATAGCGCACGGCCACACTCGCTCGCTTTGCCGTAATGCAGACGTTTCGCTCGCTGCAGGTGGCGATTGTGCTGTTAACGGATTCCATGCTGATAAAATAAAATGAGATCTGCCTTGCCGTGCAGGAAATTGCTGAGTGCCTCCTGCAAAATGGGGTCGACGTTGACGCACGGAACAAGGCGCAACGCACCGCCTTGTCCCTGGCAGTCGAGGCTTCGCACCGTACTCTCGCTCAGGTACGCACACACGACAGGCCGCGCGGCGAACGCTCTCCGGTGGCGCGGTGAGTAGCGCTGCCGCCGCACAGCAAGACGGCACCGGGTTCGAATCCCGGCTCGCGGGCCTTTCTGTGTGGCGTTTGTATGTTCTCTCCCCGTGTCCGCGTGGGTTTTCGCCGGGCACTCCGGTTTCCTCCAACAGTCCAAAGACATGCCGCTGCTGCATAACTTAATTGGCCTGCTGACTAAATTGGCCTCGGTATTATGTGATGGACTGGCGTCCCATCCTGGGTATAGCCTTGCCTTGCGCCCTGTGTCTGACGGGATAGGCTCCGGTTTACAGCGACCCTGTACAGGAGTAAGCGGTTTATGACAATGGATGGGATGGCTGCAGATGACGCATGTAAAGTGGCTCGATAATGTTGATTAAAATACGAAGTGGGTTTTATACGGGCGTATATAAAGCCGTGAAACGGATGCATCAGTTTGCACTCTGAATAAGCGTGTGAAAAATATTCCTTCTAAATTAGCCTTCATGTAACAGTTACTTTGCATATTGTGTCGTTGTAATTGCTGTTTATTGACAGTTAAAGTACTTTGCTCGTGGAAAATACTGCTACGTCAAATACGTATCCAGTAATGAGGCATAGCACACTAATGTCACATTTACACCTTGCACTAAGCAGCTTAAAGCTTATTTAAGCCAAATGAGTGGCAGTGGTAATTATTTTCTGATAGGTGTAGAGTCGTGTTATTCGTACGTTGCATTGCACATCAAATGTAAGTGCACATCATGGAATGACAGCAATTTGCAGTAAAAGTGTGTGAAGTAGCACATGTAAAAATACAAATCCAGTTATCGTGAATATATGAATCATTCTGGAAAAAAAAGTGGTCTGTAAAAATGAATCATAAAACCTATCCTATTGATAGCGTCAACGAAAGCGGCAGTGTTGATTAAATCAGAAACTCTTGTGATCTTGTCATTCTCATCCTGCGTGGCGCTTTTCGTAGGAAAATTCTGCCAAAGTGTGAGATTGTTGAAACACACTCACAAAAAGATGCCCGTGTACGTTAAATTAATATATGCCAAAGAGGAACAACACATTGTTAATGACAGTTGACTTTATCGAGAATTGCGGTCAAGAGCTGTTCTTTGGGGATAACAGCGTTGAGAGCTCCTCCTCTCTCCTTCGCGACGTTTCTCCTCCCGTGTTCAAAGCTTTATTTATCCTGATGATCATATTAGCCTGATGATACTCCAACGTGGTAGGAGAAACGTTGTTAAGTAGGAGAGGAGGAACGCTCGACATGGCTATCCAGAAAGAGCAGCTCTTGAAAGTAATTCTCATCCATCGAGCTGCAATAACTTACATCAATGCAGTTGGCATTACCGGATTTTTTGTATTTATAAATTGGCCTTGTCCAGTGCCATCCGTTTTACTTTGTCCCCACACGATACATTTACGAGTCTTGCAGCAATCATATATTTGACATATACTGTAACTTGCTTGTTACTCGCCTTATGGTGTGCGACAAATTAATGTATCTCGGCGCGCGGGTGCGCAGTAAATCATTTCCCTAAATGTAATTCGTTGCCGTAAAACGCTCTGCAATCAACAACGTTGTGCACCGGCGGTGTGTGTTGCCGGCGTCAGCTGCTGATAGAGTGGGGCTGCGACGCGGGAGCGGAGGGAGCCTACGTCCATTCCTCCTCACTCGACCGAGGACGCCTGGGAGAGCTCCGGAGAGAAATGCTGGGTGGGTGGGTGGTGCGCGTGTGCCTGTCACAACAGTGCGACCATCTCAACTCAGAGAATGTCAAAATAAAAAAGCCTCCTGTGACGCACACTTTTAAAAAAAGAACCTCAATGCATCTGGCAATAACGCTAGCGCGCACACATGCTGATGTGAAATGAATGAGGGACGTTGCTCGAAATGTCGCCTATTGTACATATTTTCCTTTTAACGTGGTGTTATTGCTTGTGCAGCACTGCCAACGCGGCATCATCAAACACAGTAAGTTGATTTTGTAAAACTTTCAAATAAAAGAATAATCAGATTAAATGCATGCACATTGTAATGTGTACAGTCGCAGTTTGTTTAACGAAGCCTCGGCCAACTATTTTTCGTTTAACGGGCAAGAAAAAATATGAATTCATAAATCTTCTATAATAGTAAGTACAACACTTGCACTGCACTTCCATACAGTGTCTATAAACATGCTTACGGTATTATTTTTACTATTATACTGCATTATTATTATTAGTACATTCATTCATTTTCAGAAACCGCTTAATCCTATACAGGGTCGCGGTGAGCCGGAGCCTATCCCGGCAGACACAGGGCGCAAGGCAGGGGAACACCGAGGATGGGACGCCAGTCCATCGCAGGGCGCCTGGGGAAATTTTAGTCAGTACGCCAATTAACCTGACAGCATGTCTTTGGACGGTGGGAGGAAACCGGAGTGCCCGGCGAAAACCCACGCGGACACGGGGAGAACATGCAAACTCCACACAGAAAGGCACCCCGAGCCGAGATTCGAACCCGGGACCTTCTTGCTGTGAGGCGGAAGCGCTACCCACTACGCCACCGTGCCGCCCCATTATTAGTACAGTATTACTATAATATTAATATGATAAATACTGTACAGTTATAATAAACCATGTTATAATGACCTCTCTTAACGGATTTAACGCGCAGTGGAGAAGCCTTAAAAACAGATCCTATCCGTTCAAAGAGGTATGCGTGTACTAAATGAGGAGGGGTAGCGGGATTTCATGCCGATGATCAGATGAAAACCTTCCCTTGCTGGAGCACTCGCTTAGCATTCTTCGCTATTTAACTAGAGACTCTTTGTTGTTGCCCTAGGAAAACAGTGATTTAATTGTTTCACTGCTCCTTTGGTTGTCCCCTGTTGAATGTCGTGTTTTTCTGGCTGTAAGTCAATTCCGTTTTTTCTCTCTCCCATCAATTGAGGTTAATTCATTGAATGGCAGGGTACGAAGACTAATGCGTTTATTTACCAGCGTGTGTTTTTCCAAATGACTGAGCTCGCCATGCGGGCTATTTTTACTTCATTAACCGCTCGAAGTATCGTCCATACCCCTCTAAGGCAGTATAATAATTTGCTTAATCCTTTTACGTCAAAGCACATTTTGAAGCTTAAATAATTTTCTTTATAAAGAATAGGACATTCTTGAAAGATTGAAGCAAATGTTTAATATTAGGTTTCAAAGAAACCTCCCAAAATTAGCTGCCTAGAGTTTAGGCAGATTATTTGGCCCTAGACAATATGAAAAGCTGCAATTTGAAAATGTGGGCTGATGATTAAAGCAATGCGTGGTTTCTTAGCATTTAATCGCATTTTAATATTGTATGTTTTCCCTAAGTAAAACTGCAATTAACATTATCTTGATCAAAGACCCTATAATAACCGACTAACTTAAAAACATATGAATGTGCTTAAGTGACACCCACATTCCATTGCTCGCTGACAAACCCTGGGAATTGATTCAGGGCCAATGTCTACTTAATGCTCAATTTTCACCAACAAATGTTTGGGCTGCCGTTACTGCAGGCTCAGAGCTCTAATTATACCTGTATTCTAAGAATCTGAAACGAGAGGGCAGCCAGCCATGAAGCACATCCCCATAGTGGCCTTGTTTATTGAATAGCATTCAAGTATTTGTTATCGCACGGGGCTTTTAAACCAATCAAACACCACGGTGGAAATGACCCCCTCTTGTTGCTGCTTATTGGCGCGTTATGCTTTCTATTGCATTCACATAGAATCCCCACTGTGACTGCTGATATGCCGAGATCAGATTGGGTGCATGCTGCCATCCCTTCCCCCCCGCCGCCTTTACGCAGCCACACGCAGCATCGTCATCCTGCCTTGTGTGACATGGACTAGAATCCTGGTTATCAAGCGTGCAGTGAATTTACCTTAAATGATCTCGGCCATGTGCACACGTGCCCCACCGTGGAGTTTAATGGGAAACAGTTGCTCTTGCTTCGTCGATTGCATTTTTCTGTCGTCAAACCAGAAAAGAATATGTTGAACATTTTTTTTATCCAGTACTACGCGAAACTAGATAGCACGGTAATATACATTTGTCAGCCTGTTAATCTGCTCTCTAGAGAAAGCCGCATATTGTGATGCAGGTTTGATGACACATTGCCAAAGCCATCTCAAAAATATGCATGACACCTCCTGTACCACCGGGGCGAGCAGCGAAGCCTCTGACACCATTTTAAGCAATTATAATAATAATAATAATAATTCAATTTATATAGCGCCTGATGATGAACCTGCTTTATGTTGGGCTGTGATGTGGAATTTATGATTCTCCAGATGGCCAGGGGTCAGAGGGCCCGATTGCATCCCATTTCCTGACTGCCGGTTTTCTGATGGGCATGTGTGATAAATTATCTTGGATTTTTCATTAAACATCCAATATACAGTAGTTTTCTTTTTCCCGTGCCTTAAACACCTTGTTTTACTCCGAGAAGAGGCGCAGGAACATTAGTCGCGTTTTAACTGTACTTCTCGAAGTATATTTGAACGTAAGCGTCCACTGGACCGTGTAATTACATTAATGGAAATGCGATTGAAGAGGCTGTTGATCACCCAGACTGCGTAGCAGTTTGAATAATGTTTATTATCCTTATCAAACAAACATTTTGTGAAAACACAGTACGAATACTACATTTTCCTGTGATGAATAGGGAATAAATTAAGTACCATACAAATATACTCATGATTTGTAGAGAAGTGAACAAATGGAGGAACGAGACAAACAATAAAAATACACAATAAAAACAAGAAATATACATTTACTCTGTGGTGTTGTAGTACAGCACTTAACACAATACAAAAGTGGCAATTTAAAATGTTAATCGGGGGTGTATAACATAGCTATCACTTTGTAGGTTTTCACGGCTCGATGTATGAGAATTGCTTTCCAAAGCTGTTGTTTCAGGATAGTTGTGTCGAACGCTGCCCGTCTCTCCTTCGCGACCTTTCACCTCCCACGTTAGAAGCATCCTCAGGCGTTCTGATACTGAGTGAAGATCAGTGTGCTGTGCTGTATGTTGCTATATGTGCTATAAGGAGAGAGGGCGGGCGCTTTACGGATATCTTGAAAGAACAGCTTCGGAAATCAATTCTCAGGTATCACTTTGCAGAAAATCGACTCTGGTTGTGCAGAGGATAGACTGGTGTCTGTCGCTAGGGTGGTGACATGTCCCAGCTGTAGAGCATTTCCTGCTTGTTGCAGAGGTTCATGGTTCTATTCCAGCAGCCGCCCTGATTAATACTGCGGTGTGTATTAACCATAAACATACTTTGTGCCGTCTGCTTCACAGTCTGTAATGTCATTAGCAAGAGTAGGCCATTGTGTGCTCGTTTCATGGTATAAATTTGAATAGATCCTTGCAAATTAGATAATTGGAATGTACATACCAATTATTGGAATGTACATACCAATTATTGCTCCCTGCTGCAAAAAAAACTGTCAGGAAACTCTACTTTCCCGGATGAACAAGGACAACGATTACAATATAATAATAGGCGTGTGGAATCATCACTCGTATATGAGATAGCTCCACTCCACGATGACATAAACAAGAAGACACTTTTCAAAGATATAATTATTTCCCAATTGTGCAATGAGCAGGGGTGGAATTGGGTGGGAACGCACGGGATCGCCGTTCTCAGAGTGAACAGTTCAGAAGGAACATATCTGGATTTCACGGTCTTAAATTTGGATGGTTATTTTGGTAATGCAGGAAATGCATTCCCATAAACGCCAACATTTTTGGGGCAGGACCCCTAGACCCCCACTGTAAAGGGGATGGGGACCTGAGTGCATTACCACAGTTATTTTTTTCCCCCAATTCCACCCCTGGCTATGAGTATCGTATCATGAGCAGATATCACAAAGTTATCTTTGAGACCCCTTCAAGCGATCTGTGCTCCACACACTAGAAGGCAGCACTTGCCCATTCACGCTGCCACTGAGAGTCATTTTTGTCACACAACAGTGAAAATTAATTTTTTAAATCTCAGAGCTGGCCTTTAGCCAAATTAATTTGTCCAACCAAATTTAGTCATCGGTGGCTGGGCTGCTGAAACCTGTGAACTCGAGAACTTGATTTCATCACGTGCGACTCCTTGGATTTTGACCAAGGATCTCGATGGTGCCAGCTCATATAATTAATCAGATAAATCAGCGTATCGTTCTGTAATCACAAATGAAATGACCTTGGAATTTAGTTTTTAAAAGGAGTGCCTT
The DNA here is from genome assembly GCA_036362915.1 of Geotria australis. NCBI lineage: Eukaryota > Metazoa > Chordata > Hyperoartia > Petromyzontiformes > Geotriidae > Geotria > Geotria australis. Next base: position 6,559,587 of record JAZEWU010000011.1, on the reverse strand, counting down.
GTCTCCATACAACATTTAACTCCGATGCCGTGATAAAGCAAAAATGTCACCAGTCTTTGCCGCTCCTGCACAGGTTGGCAATAACATCGGAAAGCGTGACTAAGGCCCACAAACCTATCGTTAATTTAAAGCGTTTTACTATATATAGCATCAGAACTATAATTCACAGTAAAATTGCTTCCAGCTGCATTTACATGTTAGGTATGCTGCGCAGTGTTGGCATAGGCTTTTGGCTGGAATCCTGGCTGGATCATGAATTATGTACGTTTCCCATTACAGTGACTCAAGAAACCAAGACTGTTAGGGGTTCATGAAGGCATGGATGTGGCCGTCTCTGGGCTGAGGGGGGCATTACTCCCTTATTCTCAGAGTCGGGGCATGGCGTGCCCTGGTGTCGTGCTGGAGAAATCTGTCTTCAAAATTCAAGTCAAGTTACCAACCGGAAATTGTAAACTGCAGTTTTTAAACTAAATTTTGCCATGAATTCCAGATGCGCTATTATGTTTCCACCAACTGTTTAACGAACAACTTAGCAGGCTGAGTAATGACTGGTTCATCCGTCTACGAGCCTCGGTGAAACGGTACGTATTTTGTTAACGTTAATTTGTGTATTTTCCCCTTTAGAGTATGGAGAGTTTTGGAGTCAAGCTGTGGCAGCAATTATGAATGGAGATACTGCTTTGCTCAGAGCCATCGTCGGAGACCACATCAGCGGCAAGCGGCAGCTGACGAATCTAAGTTGCAGGTAATTAAACGACGATGAAAACTAATTAATTATATTGTATCACGGCGCTTATACAATTATTTCTTAATTTTACACGTAGGATTTCACAGACAATATTTTGATTCATACTTCATTTTTTGGGTTATGCCAGGGAGCGATCTGGAAAAAGTCTTGTCATGTTATCCTTCACCACCAGGGACATAGGCAAACAAATTAAATTGTCACGTGCACAAGCATTCATTGCACCAATTATTGTTTGGAGTCACGGTAAAGTTTAAGAAAAATTCTCACCGTGAAAATGTTACAATTAGACATGACGTCTCAGTTGAAACTGCTCCAAGCATCCATGAATGGGGCCAGATCATTGCATGGCTTAATTTGAAATCGTTGTTGTATATGCAACTATAAATATTTTCTTGCTTAAGCTTACCAGTAATCGTTGAGAATTTGTATTATTAGAGGTTATGAATGTTAGCCCATATTTTTTATAAAGCATGCTTGCAGGGTGATTGTATTTTTTAAATATATGAGCAGTGCAATATAATTACTCTGGTAATGTATATAGTCACACGTGTTTACAGTGCAAAATGTTACCTATAACGTAAATATAATTAAAACTATGTACATAGGGTAAGGAAACATACATAAATAAGAATAAATAATCAAATGCATTTTTGTTGAGGTGAGTAGCTATTGATGTCACACCTATATTAAGTTATCTAAAACTATTTTTGCATGTTTTCATCTTGGGGGGTTTTGCATAATTATATTTTATACAGTAACACATGAAGGTTGAATTGGCTGAAAGAATCTAATTACAGACTCAACATAAGCAAAGATGAAGCATAAATAGCAAAGCCAGGTGTTTCATTAGCAATGTGGGCGCCGTTCGGAAGTCATTCAAGCAAGTCCTGTGCAGCCCAGGAAATGCCGTAAAATAATTGTCATTAGGGTTGTTTACAAACTGCTCTGGAGAACATTTCACTGCCTACGCATGGCACGTCCATGGAACAATACAGGCCTTGTTCTTAAAGTTATAGCGACATGTCAGGCTCGACAATTTCTGGAATTAACTCCAAATGTTTGCACAACACAAACACGTTCAGCATTATTATTGCTGTTACCATTTGAGTGGCAATTCCGTAAGCGTTTCAATTTCCCGGTGGCCCTATTGTTATTAAAAATGAAATTGAGCGCTTAAAAAATGTGCAGTTGGCACACATTTGCACAGTACACGTGAAAAAACAATAAGTAATAATAATAGTACAATTTATAACGCGCGCAAATTCCACGCCTGGTCATGGACGAGACAGATACGGAGGCATAGCGAGGAAACCGCAGAGAGGGCAGGAGGCAGCCAGGCGGTCACCCGGCGCCAACCCGCAAGACACTGCTTTCCTATACATTATGATCTTCTCCGCCAAACAATTAATGAGTGTTTTTTAGTTGTGGGAGGAACCGGAGAACCCGGAGGAAACCCACGCAGAACAGGGGGAGAACACACAAACTCCACATAGAAAGGCGCCCAAGGTGGGAATCGAACTGCCTCAGGCCGGATTTTCTTTCTGTGAGGCGCAGCTGTTACCACTGCGCCACCCTGCCGCCTAAAGTACGTTCCTTTACACGCTTCGGCTTTAAAGCTGTTGGTCCTATTTGGCAATTGTACGTGGATAGACTGAGGGAATAATGTCCACAGGGGAGACGGGGTGATGAAATGGGCTTGTGTGCGCCTGCGAGCTTGCATTGTTACATCGCAGGATCGTGAGAGATGGCGACGACTTGGGGAAGCCTTCGACCAGCTGTGGATTGATCATGACCGATGATGATCATGCTATGTGTGCATGCTGTGCTAGTGTTGGCTTCATGGGTCCCATGCTGCCGTGGCTGTTGTTTTCCGTTGGAGACTTGCCTGTAATGACCTCATATGCCTGTACGTGGGTGGAAGATGACTATTTTTAGAGACATTTCCCAGTGTGTCTTTATTTGAGATTGTGCATATGTGTATAAGTGCGTGTGTCTGTGCACATATGTGGGGTGCAGTCGTGTAGTGATTCTGCGAATCCGGGAACCTGAATTCAATTTTCCAGCTATGATAGATCAGTGGCAATTAGCTTCCCTAGGTTGAATCATCCTTAAATGAGTACCTAGTGCAGGGTGTAAATACTCCAACCTCATGCACCTTGCAGGCCTTTATAGGATGCTCGCTAACAGCAATTGCCCCAACCACCTATGTTAAGCTACACGAGGGATGATTGTGGTTTGGTGTGCGTGTGTTTACCTAGTCAATCAAAAAGGCTGCTCTTAGAGGAAATGACCGCGTATGTGTGCCTGTCTTCAACATTTTTTTTCAATGAAAATCACATGACCGTGTGCTGCACAGAGAACGTTGCCGTGCCGTGTCGTCGCCTAATCGCACGCTGTGCCTGTGGTGTGTCTCGCCCTACCCAACAGGTGCATCAACGGGAGCAGCCTGCTGCACACGGCCGCTCACTTTGGGGACACGGAATCCATCCAGGTGTGAGGCGGCAACATCCAGCCATCGCAGCCTGCTGTCAAATCGAATGTTTTTGTCAATTTAATTCCGGAACGCCAAACGCTCATTCATGGTCCCAGTGCCGGTTTTCTTGGGGTGGACCGCGTGTTGAGGGTTTCTCGTCTCGCGTTTCCGCCCGCGAACCGCCCCTGCTGCCACTGCCGGCGTACAGGCGTATGAGGTCATTACAGGTCGCCTAACGTGTGAAGATGTTCGTAGTCATGTGTGGCGAGAGCTTTGAGAGAAGAGAGACGCTCAGCCAGCGGCTCAACCCAGAGAGCCACACGAAGTTTACGAGCGGCTATGAAAGCGCGCGCGTTGAACGCGCTTGTAGAACCGGCCTTACTTCCAACGCAGAGTGATAGAACATCCTAAAAATAGCCTTGAGACTCACTGAGGCTATCCTGGGAAAGTAATACGCATTATTACTTAACAATAAGCATGATCATTTATACATTAGTCCTCGAGCACTGCACGCACGCTAACACGTGCTGCGTGTGCATTCGCCTGCACAGTATTTGAGTGTGTGTGTGTGTGCGTTGACTTGTCAACGCACACACACTAACCCTAACCCTAACCTAGCCTGGCACATGCGCCGTGGTGACGTCACTGCCACTTGTTGCACTTGTCAACCCTACTGATTAAACGGTGGGCTGCTGGGTTGAAACCATTTTTCCTGCATACCGGTTTGCAAAGCTAACCGTACCGCGTGATGGAACTGGCATTTCGCTTGACACTGTATCCTGATTTAGAAAGATACATGCCGTAAAAGGGCTTAAGAACTAGTAGCGCTGGCACATTTATGCATGTGTGTATACACATACAATGACATGCTTACTTGTAGGCTTGCAGTGAATTGATTAGCCGTTGCGTAGCATTCGCTTATATTAACAGTGCATCTATTGCCCCAACTAATAATAATTATTCTTCGTAACGTTATATTTCTCTCTATCTCCATTATCCATCCGTATATCTCAGTGAAACACAACACGAGACATTTAAGCGATGCCCTCTGATTAATGTGTGGAACCGGGAGACAACTGTATTTGTTTTCACATGCACTCACGCCGATTTTCACTTATGGGTTCTTTAATTATTATGTACGAATGCATTTAATTATTCATTTGCTGCGGTGCCGCTGCCAGCTCAGCCTCTGCATTCATTCTACGCAACAGGGGGTGGGGGGGAAAGCGCTATTGATTTCAGCAGCATTACATACAATTTTTACCCGGTTTGGCAATCGACATACATTTACAGTGATTGACCTCTGGAGATCGACGCGCATCTCGTGCTTGTGTTCTCAATGGGGAATGATGAAGGCGACTGGAAAAAAGCGCTGCTCGGTGGAGCCTCTTGTCGTAGCCGTGTGTCCGGCAGTGAAATCTGTTGAGGAGGCAAAATAACCGAAGGGGTTCTTGCAGGGTAGTGGTGCTGCGGAAACATCTGCGCCTCACAGAAAGAAGGTCTTGCCCAAGGCGGGAATCGAACCGCCTCCGTTTCCTTTCCGTGTGGAGTGTGTGTGTTCTCTCCCTCCCCTGTTATGCGTGGGTTTCCTCCGGGTTCTCCGGTTTCCTCCCACAACTAAAACACTCGTGAATTAATTGGCTGATACTCCCACAATATATATGAAACAATGTCTTGTGAATTGGCCCTGGCTGACAGCGTGGCTGCCTCCCCCCCCCCAAACTCTCTGTGGTTTCCTGCAGTGCCTTGGGACCGCTGGGTGAAAGGCACTACTATATAAATGTCATAAATTAATCATTGTTATGATGGTAGATGACCTGGTCTGCACCCTCCTCCCCTGTTGGTGGTGCTTGCAGGATCTGCTCGGATGGGGCGTGGATGTAAACCTGCTGGATTACAGGGATGCCACGCCTTTGCATCGTGCTCGACACGGCCCAGCCACGCAGGTCCTCCTATCTCACCCACACAACTGTGAACATTGTATTGGTGTAGGTTTTGACGGCTCGATGTATGAGAATTTCTCTGGAGAGCTGCGCTTTCGGCATAGCCGTGTCGAGCGTTCATGCTTGCTTTCTCGCTTTGCTGCAACGTAAAACATGTAAGTTACTTTCACCTGTGGGCAGAGGTAACAGTAAGCAGTACGGTCCAGTACGGAGGACTGGTAAGAAAGTGGCTGAACCGATCGGTACAGTACAAGTGGGAAGGGTGGTACCGTTACGATCGTCGCAGTAAGAAATGTAAGTTACCTACACCCCTGGTTGTACTGCTCTGCGTGAGCTCTGGATGACTATTTCGTATGATGATACGGCAGCAATAGCATAATCGTGGTAACATTTAGGACGAAGATTTTTTTTAATGTCACGCACGCTTTCGAAATTACCGCTGTCGGATTCATATTCATCACTCGTTGCTCCGAGGCAAAAATTTGTCTTTGATCAAACAAATTCATTGTTAGCGGACTCGAAATCTTAATCCCCGTTGTCATCATTATGCGTCACTGTCATGCATCACTTTCATTAGCACCATCAATGCGCCGAGATCTATCAGCATGTTGGTGATCTTCAATTGTCGTCATCAAACATAATTATCTCTCATCACACATCATTGTGATCGGTAGGGTATACGAATCTGAGTATGCGCATCGGTCATGACTAGTGTGTGCTTGTATGCTTCGGTATTCTAAACTGCCATGCTCCAACTTGGTACGTATGGGTTTAAATTTGGGAACTCACCCGTGATTAAACCGAAATCTCAAATGTAGACAGTTAAAGGTCTCTGCCCAATGACTGCAGAAACCTACATCAGATGGTATTTGGTTTTGTGCTTTGTTTAGATAAATTTCAGCTATGAGAAGAAAAAATAATACTTAGAAATATAAAAATCCGCATGCGATAGGATTAGAGCAGGATAAAGGCCACTTAGAGGATTGTTCGTGAGAAGTTGTTTGACGCTCTACTTTTTGCTGCCATCCTCTGACACACAGGGTGCAGCGCTTTGCAAGATTCCGAATCGATTTTATTCACCTCGTGACACGACACTGATAAATTTAGGAGAAAAAAAAGACCAAAATAATTGAACATAAAGAGACTATGAATCTCTGCTGGGTTTTTATAGTTAAACAAAGGAGCATTCATCAATATTAATAACAAAAATACTAGTCAGGATCTGCCCTGTCCTTGCAAAGAAAGGAGAGACACTGTACAAGTGAGTCACTCCAGTGGCATGCCGAGCCAGCCTGATGCAGCGCAGGGAAGGCACCAGGTTGTTTTTTCCACTGCAGGACCAGGGCCGAGCCATGTCTCATTCGTCACTCGGGTGTGGCGAAATTGCTTTACCTCTGCCCCGTGGTCCTGCTTGGTCTCGAACCACACAGATGGAAGTGACTTATGAGGCTGGAGTTTCAAGGCTCAGTTGTGGATCGTCACGGCAAATATCCGGCAATGCTATGTGTACATGTTTTTTGTTGTTGGTTGATTTAAATGTTGGCTATTTATCAATCGTGTATATATTTTAATTATGGTCAGCAATTCGCATGTTTGTTGTGTCACAGGAGTCCCGTAAATAGCTTGCGAGCTCACTGGGTATTTTCTGCGCTTTGTGACCCTCCGGTGAAAGGCGCACTATAAATAAATATTATCATCTATCTATCCGGCAGAAAAAAACAGCTCGTGCCGCGCAGTCCCTCGCGCAGGCACGGTTCGGGTGTGCCAGTTGGGAAACGGGATTTACAGGACGGTACAGCTGGGATGTGCCAGTGGGAAACTGGTTTTACAGGACGCCACAACACTGTGCTGTTGTTCGTCGCTGCAGCTGCTGCTGGAGCACGATGGGGCCGTGAACGCGCTAGACGCGGATGGAAACTCGGCGCTGCACATGCGCTGCTACGGGGAGCCGGGGCAGCCCAGCGCCCTGGACGCCACTCGCCTCCTGGTGAGTGGCACGCGCGGCTTCATCGGAACGAGCAGAGTGCCCGTCCCACGGGCGATCTTGTTCCGAGCGCGTAACGCGTTCTTCTCACGTAGGGATAAAGGTGGAATTGTGCTTCGGAGGGTTGACGGTACTCGTGCGAAAGTGAGAATTGAAAGCTGAAATTGTGTTAAAGTTTCAGAAGAGTAATCAATAAGTTGGAAGTAAAGCTGACATACGCCATACAAGCTTTTTGTGTTGTGCAGATTACATTTGAGCTTATGAAGGATTCAGTGCGGACGTACATTAAACGTTACTTGCTCCTTTATACAAGGAAGATATGCCACAACCCAGAGAAGGATGAGCTCTTATCCTCTATCTGAGTACTTATGCTGGGTCAAATATTGTCAGAGTAATTGTTTATGTGGCAACTTGTTGACACCTACAAACATTCATATGTAAGGTCTTTAAGCATAGGGAACAGAAGTTTGGCTGTCAGCCAGTAAGACAAACCGGCATGGTGGCACGGTGGCACGGTGAGTAGTGCTGCAGCCTCATAGCAAGAAGGCCCTGGATTCGATTCCCAGCTTGGGAACCTTTCTGTGTGGCATTTGCCTGTTTTCACTGTGACCACGTGTTTTTTGCTGGGTATTCCGGTTTCCTTCCACAGTCCAAATACATGCTGCCTATGTCAAATTCCCTGACTAAATTGCCCCAGGTGCCCTGCGATGTTGTAACTTGCTTACCCAATGGTTCCAATCTTAGTAAACACAATCTTAGTAAACACAGTCGATTGACGTATAATTTTACGTACACAACCTTTTTGTGTGGCTCGTAGTCCAATGAATTTGCTTCCAACGGTATAAACTGAAAATGCTGCATACTGTAAGAACAAAAATAAATGAAATATTCATTGCCTATCGCACGCATATACAAGACAGCCTAGTTAGGGCAGTTTGGGAATGCAGACTTTGTGAACTATTTTTAGTTCAACCACAGGTTTATTTTCCTCCCCTCTTTCATTTGGATGAAATCGACTCATTTTTATGCTGGAACATGAAATGCAGCTAGAATGTGTTTAACCTGTTCCGCTGTCATTGCAGCAACATTCAGAATCTTGAATATAAATCCAAAAATATACGTATCATCAATGCAGAAAGCAGATGAAACCTCTTCTCTTTATACCTGCCGAGTCGAAAGGTATCCAGTGAAACAAAACAGTACTGTAACCATAGCGTCACTCTTCTGCAATGCTTAATGAGCTGGAGATTCCACAAAAAATATAATCTGAAGTGGTGGGCGTGGGTGGGTGGGAAAGGTATTATGTTATGGCTTACGCCATACGTGATTACCATTATCGCCATTGCCACCCCCCCTGATTCTGGGCTGTCAGATTCCATCTCATGCCGGCACCTGGACTCATCGCTTCATCTCCTTGGTGTGTTCGCTGCTGTGGCTGTCATTGCATTATCATTGTCATCCATCAGCGATCATTCCTGCTACTGATGTGTCCTGCCCAAGCCCATTTTCCTTCAGTCAATAGGGATTATGACCATACATACTCACTCATATATGGTATCATGTGTGGTATTACATTTAACATGAAGGCTTTCGTGACCATTGTTATCCATAGTATATCACTTTTTATGTGGTAGGTCACGTAAACATTTTGTGGATTCACTCTCCAACATACCGGTGTGCTGAAGTAGTAAAGAGTTGGCACGTTTTGTGCACGTCACAAAACTTACTAATTAGCTATGTCGGATGGAGGCGGGTTTACGACACTTATTTTTTACTTGACCTAACCCATGTCTAGTACAAATAACCAATGTGTAGAATGTTGATAGTAATGCAGCAATAGTCGGAATTTCTAGGTCTTTGTCAATGGACTGTTGGATGAATGCCTTCCTACACGGTGTGGGTAAGGGGGCTTGTTTTGACCATATTGCACTAATGTTCACTGTGGGCAGAAATCTAACTGAGGTCACTGGGTTTATAATTAGTGCACTAACCACTCAGAATATTATCAAATATATAATTACACCTTTTAAACAGCACAGTAATTAACTTCGATTCAATATCCAGGCTAGACCTCTGAGCCGTAGACATTATCAATAAAATGTCCATTTAGAATTAATATTCTAAAAACAATACGTGGATGATGCACTGCTTATTTTCCATGTAAGTTAACACCTAATCAATATGCGTAGCCTTAATTTATGCAAAATAAAATCTGCAAGTACTAAACATTTATACTCTGAATATATAAATAATGCCTAAGTGTACATAATGATGCCACAACTTAACCTGGAAAATGATTATTATTTTTAATCTAAAACAGCAATTATTTTACAGACAACCAAGAGCTTATTTTATTTGTATGCTAAGTTACGTGCCTCGTTGACGTACGGGGGTTAGCATAGGAACGTGTTATTTCCATCAGTAATGCGCTCAGCTTTTTTTTCTAATTACACATTTTTAAAAATCTTCTGAAGAAAGATTATAATTTTTTTTTTTCACAGATTCACTTGTCACTGGGTGCAGGAGTTGTAGCACTGAACTAGAAAAGTGACAGCATGCAATTTCAGACAAAGGATCTGATTTCGACCTTGATGCTCAGCCGAGGTGAAAGCAGGCATACAGAAACTAAAAGTTTGGTTTGCAGTGTAAGGGCTGCTCGAATAATTTTGTCTGCTCTGCAGGTTACACTTCTTCCCTAAAGAGTTATTACACAAAAAAGAGAGCAATTATTTAAACTCGTACCACGGTGATCGGGCAATTAGGTGTGGTTATGGCGGTAAAAATAGTTATTTAGGTACTATACAATTTGGGCATCTTAATAATTACTTATATGAAATCTAGACCATTAGAGAAAAAAACAAAAGCCTGCATGCCACTTTGTTCGCATGCTGGCAGTGCCAGTGTCGGCATGAGATGATCAGAGCAATCTACATGACATGAAGTGTCATTGTCGTATGGCTATCGATATTATACAAAATGTGACTGGAGGACCACTGTGCGAAACCTCCAGGCATGTCCTCTGTAATTTCCCGCTGTCAGATCGTCTCAGTAATGCCAAAGTTGGAATTGCATAAGTGTACTACTTGGGGAAAAAAATAAAACTATCATTAGTTGATGTCATGGAAAGAAGTTTCTGAGTTTCTTTTCCTCATATAATGACATGTTTAATGTTTAGAGGTTGTGAGGAAGATAGTGCCGCAATATTTTACTTTGAAACAATATAACAGAGAAACATTTGCATGTGTGGTTTGTGCAAGCAGATTCATTTTTAATATGTTGAGAATAATATTCTGAGAATAAAATAGAAAAAAACCCCACAATACCTGACATTCTTGTTTCAACGAACTTTTCTCCTTTCTGCTATGAACAGGATATATTTTATGGAGGAATGATGGGGATTGTTTAAATATGGCCTTAACAGACATACAGCAATAATACATACCCTTGACTGTAATGTGAACAAAATGGGTTTTTAAAATACAATTGAAAAAAAAAATGCGAGTTAGTTAGATTATTAATAATTGTTTGGTTGGTCCTGAAAGGAAGAGATGGCTGATTTATATTACGTGGGATGAATTTGATAAGAAATGTGAGCCGTAGTGAGTTTTGTAGTAGAGGCGAGAACCCACAGGGTCGTCTGTCTCTTTTGCACTTTTAATGGAACACATTGTCTACTCTGACTTGAGAAGTAGATTGATATGGAACGGCATTCATCCATTACTCTACCGTCTGCTTTGTGTGGCCTTTTCATGATTAATCTTCTATTTCTTTTCAAGTTTTTTTTTGAAGCAGGAAAAAAACAACTTGAAAATGAGAAGGTCTAGGGAACACCTCTGGACGATATTTGACGTGTGTTGTCCGTGCTGGCCAGATGATGACCTGACCTGCTGATCGACTATTCAATTAAAGTCAATGTTATTGTCAATTCTGCCATATGTACAGGACATATAGAGGATAGAAATTCCGTTTCTCACAGACCCCGGTGTTGGCATATACATGGACTGGAACACAACAACAAGGGTTTAAAAATACTAGGATAAAAAAACAAAAATACTAACAACAAAAGACTCCCTGCGGTTGTACCAATCTATTTTGCTGGATTAACAGAGGCGGCGGTGGCGGCGGCGAGGTTTATCAAACTTGTACAGCGTTTGAACCTGTGGATTGACAGTCTAGTGTGCTAACCGTTACACCGCGTCTTTTTCACATCTGGTAAATGCAATATTGTTTTATTTTATTTTGTATTGATCACAACGACAGTGACTTTGATCAAGATGCAGATTACAGTGATTCTAATAACTTGACAATGCGAATAACTAATAAATCATGACAAATATATAATGTGACAGGTTTTAAAGATTTTGCATGTTATGATAGAAACATTAATAATCATTGATAACAATGATTTACGACTGCGTCAGCATGCAGTCCAATATTCATTGCCCGCAGTATTTTGAGGACATTCAAAGGTGGGACGAATTCACCGTTATCTAGCGCGCAGAGGAGGTGCATTCAGACAGTTGCTGCATTGGCTCTTGTCCTTTATTTTATTTATCCTGCACCTGCAGGTCATATAAATGATCACAGAGTTGCTCCTGGTGTGGACGGCTGGCACAGTCATTAGCGCACTGCACTATGCATCTTCATCGCCTTCATGAACATGAAACTGACCAGAGTGGTGAGTTGTGGCCATGGAACCACCATGAACAAATTTGGGATAGGAAGGCCTTCATCCAGCAGCGGAATGACAAAAGGCACATTAACTGTTTATTAATATAGAGGTGCTTCTTAATTGTTTGCTGCAGTTATAATATTACAGAGAGATTAGTTGGGATCTGTACCACAGACATTGAGGCATAACCTGTGTAAATGAAACAGAGCGTTTGGGAATAACAAGGTTTCTCCTTATGGTTATTATCTCCTCTAGAGTAATTGTGTTGCTCTGGTTCAGTATAACAGCAGGGCAATGCATGGTGTGAAATGCTGCTAATGGTATTAGTTTTATCAAAGTGTGTATCTGTACATTGACGTATGGTGACTAACACTCTGATGACATCGCAATTTAATTTCCGTATGGTTTGCATTGCAATGGTTTGACCAAACGCTGCGGGGTGAGGCCTTAATCCGCTGTAATGTCATTCAGGTCGCGTGGCCGCTGTTTTAACGGCACTTACAGCTGTTGCGATGAACAGCCCCCCATCCATGACCCTGCTGTGCAATTTTTCTGCCTCGTTGGTGATTACTCTCTAATAATTCATTCATTCATTGTCAGAAACCGCTCTATCCTGTACAGGGTTGCGGTGAGCCGTAGCCTATCCCGGCAGACACAGGGCGCAAGGCAGGACTATTTCCCATGATGGGACGCCAGTCCATCACAGGGCACTCTATAACAATATTTATACTAATGCCAATGTTTGACCCAAGGAGTCTCCAGACTCGTTTTGATGTGGGCCCCAGATTGAAATGTTTGGCCACAGCCATGACGCTCAGCACCACCATATCTTGGCCACACCTCGCAGCCGCACGCCCACAGCACCTGGAAACCCCTGTGTGTCCACTCATCCAAGTACTAA
>JAZEWU010000011.1:6504159-6530118 GCA_036362915.1 Geotria australis | reverse complement strand
GCTCCACCCTGACAAGACATCATAACGAATATTACTTAATATAAATCGTGGGCAATTATGATCATCTCGATGTTGCAGTGGGATTGTATAACACTCATGAGCTCTAGCTTGTCAAAGTTTGTGTCGATGTTGAGTATGCGGTGGACTTATGTCGCATTAGTTTTAAGTGCCGCCTTCGGTCGCCAGTGGATGTGTTTTGTCCGCATTGGCAAGGCAGGCGCAGGACCACACATCTGTCACGTGCATACCAGAAAGAGCATTCTGAATACTTTCATACAGTGTATGAACATATAAATAAATCAGTGACTAAGTGAGCATCCGAGATGAATTTCCACGGGAATGCTTTGGCGTCTCGTCTGTGATTTGTATGCGCTCTGCGAAACCACACTTTGTCGTGAAATGTCATTAATCGCTGCACGTTTACTAATTGTGCAACGTGGAAAGTGGGGCGCCTTGTAAAAATAACTTTCTAAGTGATCATTTGTTTTGAAAACAGGAAGGACAGATGTTGCAAGCTTCTGGTACGCGCTCTCACAGAGCAGCGAATTCTGTGAAATATCTGCCCGGCTGAAAATGACCCTTCAAAAGAAAAGCTTTAGATATCTGAATGATGTTCCAGTTGTATTTTAGGCTTTGGCTGCATGGAATGCTCAAAGCCTTCATAGGCTGTCTGACAAGTGTGAGATGTTGTGTTATTGTCCGAGAGATATCCAACTCTGTGTTATTGTCGTCCCAGGGCTTTTGTCAGCTCGTTTTTTGCGTGTTAGCTTTTTCTGATTTGCCTCCAATAGTTTTCACGGTGCATTGCCTGCACCCTAAGGAAGTGTATAGTGGGGGCAATCTTCGGAAGGCAAGTTTATTGATCTCGGATATTCTGAGGTTGTCTCACTTTTACCATTACTACATTTATATGGCTCTGTGATACAAACATTTGCACTTGTAATAAAGTTTCACCTCGTACAAATTGCGCGTATTCTAAAGGGGGATGCCACGTTGTTTGATTGACGTCATTCAGTGAGAGGAAGCTCATCTAGAAGGACCTGGCTCCTCTGTAAATGTTAGCTTTTTGTATGATGTCCTCATAAAATATATAAATACACCGGTTGCAAGATTCACAAGTTGGCAGAGGGACATTTAAGCCTGGTAGGGCGTTCTGTCTGTTTCCATTAGCTCCACCAATACAGGGTGACCTGCCAGGCTGAGCTGGCCCAACACCATACAGTGACTCACACCACATGCAATACACGCTTTATTCCATCATAAACACTGGAATGACATGGTGCTCATGTGAAAATGTCACATAAATGTTTCTATGGGATTGCAATAACTGTCAAGCACAGGTATTTAATTCGGAATGGTCTAGTAGGAAAATTGGCGTGGTGCAGTGGTTAGCGCACCGCGTCACGATCCCAGCTATCCGAGGTTGATTAGTAATAATACACGCTATTTATAATGCGCACGTATTCATTCAATTTCGAAGGTATTAATTCGAAGAGAGAACAACTGAGAGGCGCCGTCAGCAATCCACCAATCAGTTTACAAGAGGGAAACTGAAGTTACGTATGACCAGGCCTAGAGGTTTAATCACCTCACCTAAACCTGGATTTGAATTCAGCAATTCCAAAGACCTATTTGTTGATCTCTCCTCTATACCCACAGCTGGTACAAATCACTTCTAAATCAATTTCAAATAACATTTCAGGGATTTCACTGGCAGCGTGACTGCTTGTGTGTATGTGGGATATGTCTGTGGTATGTGTGTATGTACTGTATATTGTAAAGCATGTGTGTGTGTGTCTGTCACCCCTTCGTGTATCATGTCCGCATTCATAGGTCCTCGCTAACGGCACTTGCCCCAACATTCTGTTAAGGCTATGTGGGCATGTTTGTCTTTGTGTACTTGCCAGAGGCTGACCATCGTGCTTCGAAGAATCGCAAAGAAGAAGAAGCACGTTGGGCTATGAACCCTGGCGACCCGTGTTCGATTCCCGCTCACGGCCAACACCAGTGTCGATTTTCTGAACCGGTCCTGGGCCTCCCCTAGGTCGACTCGGCATTAAATGAGTACCTGGTGCGGTGTGTAAACATCGCCACTAGGGAGACAAATGCGGCCGGCGTCGTGCCGGCCACCCACACCCTCTTGTGCCGCGTCAGCCTTCATAGGTAGATGGCATGTTACTTAACTCGTAGGCTTTCATGAGCAATGTTATCCATAGTGAAGCTCTGTTTATGAGCTTAGGTCATGTGAAAAAAAAGTGTGTAAGTGAAGTGCACCCGTCGATATGTTGGAGCAAACGAGCGAGCACATGCATCACTTCCGACGTTCCGCTGAGGCTCACACTCGGCGAAATGTCTTTGTTGTATTGCCAGTCCGCTGCACCTGGCAGCACTGGAGCACCCGGAGCTGGTGGAGCTGCTGACGGAGCGTGGAGCCGCCGTGGACGGCCTCGACGCGAGTCGCCAGAGCCCTCTCTTCCGGACCACGCGCACCGGCAACATGGCAGCGGCCGCCCTGCTGCTCAGCCACGGTGAGCAGAGACGCGGTGAACTGAGTCAGTGTGAGCTGAGTCAGTCTGAGTGGAGCCACGGTGAGCTACTGCCACACATTTCAAAAGTTGACCGAGGTTTGATTCATATTTGCCCAGCCTGAACAGAGCTGCAAATATGATACATCAACACAAAATAAAACCAAAACTAAGGATGCCTCAAGGGTGCAATGGTGGCACGGTGAGTAGCACTGCTGCCTCACAGCAAGAACCACGGGTTCGGTTCCTGCCTCGGGTACCTTTCTTTGTGGGGTTTGCATGTTTTCCCCATGTCCGCGTAGGTTTTCGCCGGTTACTCCGGTTTCCTCCCACAGTCCAAAGACATGCTGCTGTCTAGGTTAATTGTTCGGACTAAATTTCCCCCATTGCCCTAAGATGTTATAATTTGCTTACCCCTCCCCGCTGGACAACTATTGAAACGACCTACATAGCTCATCGGTTCCTTCCAGCTTAAGTAAAAACTGACTGACTTGCAAATGGGAGTGGCCAGATGGCCTTGAGGTTTGGCTCTTTCATGGTCAAAGTCCCAAAATGTCTGTGCTGGCAGTCTGCGCCAACTCACATCCCTAGCCACTAATAAGACCGTGTTGTGGGAACAGTTTCAAATAAATGAGCTGTCCTTTCTAGGGAACATCCCGTCGGCTAATGTGTGGATTTAAAACATCCTCTGATATTGTTCTGAAAAGTAAGCTATTTCGTGCTGGTATAATATGCAGATTTTTTTTCATAACAAAACTACCCATGGTTTGCTAAATGGCCCGGTAGACACAGGCCTCAGGGCTTTCACATTGCAATGGAAAGGATGGACTGCTTTATGCATGTAAGCAAAAACACATTTTATGTAATATTATAGTTGCCTATTTATTTAATGATGGTTGCTTGTTCAAAGCTGTTCTTTCGGGAGAGAGAGAAGGAGAGCGAGCGTTCGACATGGCTATCCCGAAAGAACAACTTTGAAATGCGACCATTATCGCATGTTCGCGGATAACGCGGTGTGGGTGCACATGTGAGACGACGGATACTATGAGCAGTACAGATGTGAGGACAGCGATTTCAAATGAGATGTTTATGATCTACAGCTAAATGGACAAGAGAAACAACACAACTTACTTTGTCTTTGTTCTTGGCGTTGTTTCCCCCTCATGTCTGTCTCTCTGTCTTCCTGTCTCTGTGTCCCTATGTCTCCCCCTCCCTCCCTGTCTCCCTCCGTGTTTGTTTTTAAGGAAGTGACAGCCATCTTAGGGGACGCTGGCAGATTTTTGCCGCTCTTAAGATTGCCAGTTTCATGACCTTTCAGTGTATTCGAAACGGCCTTTATAATTTAATTTTCGTTGCTTTGGTTTTTATTAGCTGTTTTTTTTCCTGTCGTTGTTGACATGCTGTTCTCTCTGATGCCCTTGTGCAGCGCTTTGTGACCCTCGGGTGAAAGGCGCTCTATAAAATGCTATTATTATTATTATTATTATGAATCGAGCAGTGAAAACCTACATCAGTATATTTATGTAATGTCAACATTTCACAAATGATTTTAACAGTGCACCCGGGCAAAACATACAAATAACAACAGATGTTGGGTAAATATGGGGGCAGGAATTACATCATGTTAGCCACAACTAAAGGCTTGCGATACAGATTCAACAAAGATTTGAAAGGAGGCAAAACATCGCAGACGTTGAGGGTTAACGCTCCAAAGCCAATAAACCCATCAAACATACGTCTGATCTGTGCCTGCTGGTAATATCTCATACACATTTCTCAGCAAAGGTGCGTGTGATTCTGTCCACGATGTAGGGGTTTGTAAAATGTTTATGGAGGGGGGCAAGAGATAGGTGTGAGAGAGGTGATACTTTATTGTTTTCATCCAAAGGGGATGTGGAAAAATATATAATTTAATGGAAGAGATGGCTGTTTTTCTGGATTGTTTTACTGAAGTCATATTTTTGCAAGTGAGTCTATAAAATATCGGCACCAGAGTTGGAATAAAAGAGGTACAGTTATTGAAGTATACAACTATGGCGGTTCTTATTTCATTGATTTTTCTTCATTGACAATGAGAAAGGAAATGAGAAGTCGTTTTGGAATATCTGAAATGTGGCTACATTTAGACACTATCTCCAGAGCAATTTGACCAATCTTTTCCTCTGATAGGTGCATTCCACAGAGCTTCTCACGATTACCGTGCAAGTCTCACAGACAAATTCAGAGGTTGCAATTTCCAGTAAAAAAAACCCCTCCACTATTATTGTTTTCCTGAACAGTCGTATTTTCTTTTCCAATACCCTGTTATCTCTCAAACTAGTCTCCCGTGGCTCACCACAACAGAACAATACAATGCTTTTGATTTGCACACAGAATAGTGCCAGAGTTTAACTATATGTACAACACCTCAGCGAAAGGTCTCGTGTAAGTCACGGATGGTGATCTCACAAAGGGCTTATTGGAATATTTTTAGATTCCTGCGGAGTATTTTTACGACTAAGGGGTGTGCGTCCTTTGACTGATGAAGATGAAGTGCTTCTGCCAAACGGCTGTTGTGTCTGTATTGATGTGCTCACAAACTTAAATGTGTGCCACCTGGTTTTTAATACTCTTCCGAACGATGCACCCTTGTGTTTGCATTCAAAGCTTGCTGCTTTCGAGAGACCTCCCAATTGTTTGCCTTTAAATAAGGCCGTAAATCAGCGCACGATATAAATTACCGAGCTGTCCTGGGGCAGAAGAATCGGGCGAGCGTGTGGAAGAATAAACAGGGAGGGGAAACCGCTGACCCTTAGCTGAGAGTATGTAATGCAGAGCGCAACCCAACGCTGTATAAATAAAAACATCGCAGTTCTTCATTGTGAAGTCGAGATATATTTTTGTCAGAAAAGCAGGGAGTGTGAGCCAGGCTATCCACATGTGCCACAATCAGACAAAGGACCATTACCTTTCGGATGCTATATTTGTTAACGGAGCACAGAATGTGCACTGCAGCTGAAATTTCCAACATTTGCTTTTCATTTACAAGGGCTCGCCGCCCTGCAGATATTCTGCCGTGCACAGTATTATTTCAGTTGTTTGATGTAGCTAGCGCAGGAGCTACGCCTTTAATTCGCCCTGACAGTATATGTACTTGCCAACTCCTCATCTCGCTTCTACAGAGCATGCTTACGTTGAAATAGTAACCGCTAAAAAACCGTAACCTTCCACGTGAATGTTGCTTCGTGAGTGCGGCGTTAAAAACTTCACCACCGTCACCGTTAGAAACATTCACAAGCACAGTGCGTTATCGACAGTGGGTCATTCGCTGGATAAATTGACACCCGGCGGGTGAGTGTGAATTTTCTCCCCTCCCAGACGAGATCACGGCCGTTAACAGAGCACGGCCCTGTAGTCCCGTCGCTCGTTTGAGCCCGGAAGAGTGTTGACTTCGGTAAACTTAAACGCACGCGGACGTCTTTAGATAGGAAACAGACGCGTGTTTTTTTTAAAACGCCATCCATTCCATCCATTCTGAGAGACCGCTTAATCCTGTACAGGGTCGCGGTGATCCGGAGCCTATCCCGGCAGACACAGGACGCAAGGCAGTGGGATACCGAGGATGGGACGCATCGCAGGGCACCTCGGGCAATTTACTCAGTAGGCCAATTAACCTGGCAGCATGTTTTTGGACGGTGGGAGGAAACCGGAGTACCCGGCGAAAACCCACGCGGACACGGGGAGAACATGCAAACTCCACACAGACATGCACCCGAGCCGAGATTCGAACCCGGGTTCTTCTTGCTGTGAGGCGGCAGCGCTACTCACCGCGCCACCGTGCCGCCCCCGTGCCACCGTGCCAACCTTTTTAAAACACGCACATCCTAATAAAAGCTTTGGCCGTGCCTTTGTCGCGCATGAACTGCGCACTATCCGTGCCACTGTCTCTTGTTACCTCGTTCTGCACACGTCGCCGGAGCGAGAGCGCGCGTTTGTTGTGCGTGCCGTCCAGCCGTAAATCCGATCGCCCACAATCTGCTCCGCGGCGCAGGGCAAAGCTGTGATTATTGTGCACGGGTCAGGATGCCGATAGCGTTAAATCAGGTGTGCGTGCGCGGGAAAGTTAGAGCAAAGACGATGGTGGCGCCGCTCGACGTTATTTATAACACAACGGGCACCCGTTGTATTGTGTCACGCCGCGACGCGCCTCGTGTGTGTGTGTGTTTGTGATGCGAGCGGTTGGGTGCCCGCTTCCCTGAGCAGGTTGCAGTGGCCACAGCATCATCTTTAAGGAAGTGACGGCCATCTTAGAGGACGCTGGCAGATTTTTGCCGCTCTTAAGATTGCCAGTTTCACGACCTTTCGGTATATTCGAAGCAGCCTTAATCATTTTTTTTTGTTCCTTTGGTTTTTATTGTTGTTTTCTTTCGTTGTTGACATGCCGTTCTCTTCGCGGCCCTTGTGAAGCGCTTTGTGACCCTCGGGTGAAAGGCGCTATATAAAATGCTATTATTATTATCACACGATCACATAGTTAGGTTTTTTTTTGAGTACGCAGTGACACAGAATGAGTGCAGCTCAGAGGCTGGAATTGTTGCTTGTATGAATGCATATAGCTTATTTTCGAGAATTGCTCCCGAGAGCTGCTCTTTCGGGACAGCCTGGCATCATCAGGCTGATGATGCCTCCAACGTGGGAGGCGAAAAATCGCGAATGAGAGAGTAGGAACGCTCCCGAAACAGCAGCTCCGAGGATCAATTCTCATGCATCAAGCCGTGAAAACCTACGTCATTATCCCTCCCAGCTGGCTTACTTTCGTCAAGCCACTTCTGGACGAGGGGCTCCCAGTGCCATTTGGGTCATGATGCAGTGGTTAGTGCACTGAGATATGAAGCCGCCCACCAGCCGCGGCTGACATTAGTGGCTAGTGGGAGGGCCTGCTCACACCTGCGCGGTGTGGAGAGGCCGTCATCCAGCAGTGGATTATCGAAGGGCTGTGAAATAAAATATGTATCTTGCTGTTTTCAATGTAAACATGTTGGCTGTATAAATGCTGTCCAAACGGAATCATATAGAACGCGTTGTGACAGAGGTGTCCGGCTGGCTTTTAGGGCTAATTCAGCGTGTCAATGTATTGAGCCAGCTCGCTGCCAATTGGGGGTGTTCCGCCCTCGAGGTAGGCAAACAAACATTTCCATCTCGTGCAAGTGGGTTTCATGCTTTTCTGCACCGCCACACACAACAGAATGCTGGAAATTGAAGTACAAATAATTGATGTAAGTTTTCACGGCTCGACTCATGATGGTTGCTCTTCAGAACTGTTATTTCGGGATAGCCGTGTCCCGAAAGAACTGACCGGTTATACATCAAGGGACCTCGCTCATACAAATGGGGTGGGGTGACAAGGACGCTTTAGATGCCACTCACCACTGGTGTCAGCCATGGTCAGCAATCGAACTCAGGTTCTCTGCCAGGTTCATAGTGCAGTGTACGCATCAGTATTATGATCCGATTCTAAGCTGACCCTAAGTCAACCCCGTGTTCTCTCTCGCTCACTCTACACACAACTTTATTTCACTGTGTCGTTTAAACATCTGTGTTGTAAACATGTGTTAAGTACACCTAATAGACAAAGTACTGTGTGTCCATTCGTGAAAACATATGCGTAAAGCGGGCCACTGTGATCTGGCCACGAACAGCTCTGGTTATAAACTGTGACTGGCTCGAGTTGTTCACCCTTATTGTATTCTCAGAGTTGAAAGCAGTCTGTAAACTAATGAAAACCGTTTTAATTTTAGCAGCACATTTCAAAGTAATTGAGTGTGGCCATTAGCGACCGTGCTGACACGAAGCTTGCTGCACACGACAGTGCCAGAGAGGCGAGACGTTTGTTTTTCGCTTGTACGCCCTGAGGGCCTGAATGCATTACGTGAGAGGTGCTGGCATAATACCCAAACATGGCCCTTTTCCCCCTGAGCCACCCGGCTGCCTACCCACCCCATTCTCTCTGCTGCTGTGTGCAGACGAAACAACAATGTGGAACTGCACGGTGCTTTTCTGATGCTGTCAATGAAATAGAAACAGCGAGACGTAATTATACTTTTATTAAGATGTATAGATATATACGCACACATTTCGGAGCGGTGTCTTGAGAATGTGAGGTGTCGGAACATCGTAAATCTTGCCCCCGCACGCTCACACTTCCGTTGTCGTGAGCAAAGAGATGAAAATTGGCGCATTTCGAGCATGCTACTGGATTGCATCCGGTGAATTTTCGGTGCCTCTGCCGGAATGAGAGCGGAAATTGCAACGAGCGCAATGCGCCGAGTGTCGCTCACCCCAGCTGATGGATGGCACTCTAAATGACGCTGTCAATAAAGGCGCGTCGATTCGGTTCTAACCTTCCAAGGCCTCTTTGTTTAAGTCTCGGTTTTTCCAACAGTGTTACTGTATGAAAAGTGATTCCGGTAAAATATTTTATGCAGGTCTTCAGGCACCTTGTCACATAACAAGGTAATGCAACTGCATTTCGGCGCTTAATTTGGTGCATATATCAGTGCCGGATTTTTTGCAGCAAGGAGCTGACACGTATTGAAATTGAATTTTGTTTGAGTCGGCGGTAGAGCAGTCAGCCTTTCTCACACACAGTCGTGTGCACTGTAGCTAGATCATTAATTAAGCCCTCACATTGTCCGCGATGCCACATTCATCTCTTTCTTGTTGACACTTATTTATGAACGTAAAAAATATGGACTGGCATTTACCGGCATTAACAATTATTTTACACCATGTCATGTTATTAAGTCAATGTGAAATGCTATCTTGACTGAGTAATTACGGCCGAATGGAAACCTTAGGGTCAATGTATTACCATGCGTGAAGTTCCTTTATTGATTTTTTTTTACACATATAATCTGCTTTCGGATCTTATTTTATGTGAGGAACATATGAAAGGAAAACATGTGGAATTATTACTACACTATGGGTTCACCAATGTCTGATGCTGATATGCCATATGCAATTAAGCATCACTTGTAGTTCAAAAATTCCATGGTATTTTTAATGTCACAGAGGATTTAAAGATCTGAATATTTTGACTAACTGGTCTCTCTTGAGGATATATTTATTGAGAAAATATTACTTCACTACTCCAGGAAATATATAATATTTATATTCTCAAAAAGACCAGTTAGCATATACTCTGAGATCCTCCTTGCATTTTGGTGAGGAGACTAAAAAGCTTGTTAATACATCTTAATTAACACGTTATTGTACAAGTTCACCGAAGCGGTGAACTTGTACAAGTTCTTCATAGCGTCTGTCGATTGTGGTTGTGTGTGCTCAGGAGCTGATGTGAGGATCCGAGACAGCCAAGGCCTGACTGCATTTGACTACATCCACGACCACACTGAGTGGATTGAGAGCCAATTCTTCACAGAGGAGACCGTTACTTGGCTTAAAGGTACCGCTGTCAAGTCTCATCTTAACATTCTGAACGTGTTTTTGTATTGATGTAGGGTTTCACAGCTCGATGTATGAGAATTGCTCTCAAAAGCTGCTCTTTCGGAATAGTCGTATCGAGTCTGATGCCACATTGGAGGCATCATCAGGCAGGCGAACGAGAGAGGAGGAACACTCGACACAGCTATGCCAAAAGAGCACCTGCTAAGCGCAATCGTGAACATTCATTATCGGTACTGTACCAGCTTAATCTTGTACGTGGTCGCGGGGGCCAGAGGCTATCCCGGATAACACAGGACAAAAGGCAGGGCTGTTTCCAGGTCAGGACACAGGTACATTGCAGAATACCAGCAGTAATTTAGTCCGCACGACAATTATCCTAGGCAGCAGCATCTATTTAGACTGTGGGAGGCAACTGGAGTACTGGGCGAAAAAGTTTAGTTGAAAATATCAGCGGGAGGGTTCTTATGGAACTGCTGAGCTGACAAGAAATATTAAATCGTCCCGTTGCTCTTAACAGCTTTACTATCCATACCTTTCACACCTCACAGTCAAGTATTACGATTGTCTTAATGTGTTCAATAACAATGGCTATGATTGTTATGTTTGTTTATCCAGTAAGCCTCACTGAGTCTCAGGACTCTTTTTTAGGGTCCTGCCAGGTTTTCGCAGTCGAAGGGTGCGATGTTGTTACGCGTAATCCCAAACGAATAATGTTCAGATAAAATGTCTGCATTAGAATGTTTGGGCTGAACCAGTTAAAATACTTGTGTTTAGCTATGGGAAGAAACCGGGCAGATCATATAGACTTTACACAGAAAGCCCTCCGAAAGGCAGGCATTCTTGCTGTGAGCCACGGGTGCTACCACTGCACCAAAATGTCATCCAGTGAAACAGTAACGATTAAATGTTAACAGCTTACAATCTACTGTGTGCTAGTAAACTACCTAATGCCGTCAAACTTTCCAGCGGTGCATCTGAAAGGGGATTTGAAAAATTGTGTGTGTGTGTGCGCACGTGTATGAATGTCAAACGTGCATGTTCATAGGTGCTCATTAGCATTCATATGATCAAAACCGTAAATCACATTCCACTTCATCTCATACGCCGCACCTACAGCCGGATAAGCATTGTGTAACCATTGGTGTGTAGAAAACGCAAATCAAATGTTTGTACTGCAGTTTAACCGGCTGTGCTTAGGCAGCCTAGACCATTGCCAGACATGACAGATAAATTGTTCGTGTAATTTTCTCATTGGTGGAGAAAATTAATGGATCCCTACACATTTAAAAGCTTGTATAATGTCATTGCCATTCTCAAACAAATGTCACCGCAATGCTGAAAAAGTGTATGTATGTTGGATAAATAGTGTTGCCTTATGTTTGCATCAAACATACTATTTTCGAGCACGTAATTAGTGCATATTAAAACCCATTTCCTTACAACTAGCACCTACTAATGATTACATTGCATATGATGAGGTGGCATAACCATACTTTGCCACTTTTGAGTTCCCCAGTGCCGGTATTGACATTATACATCGGGTACTATTTTTTTGGCTGAAGCAACCTAGGGGAGGCCCAGGTCAGACTCTTGACCCAGTTGTCAATGATGGTATGAATGGCCAGAAATCGAACCAAGATCACGCGAATCACAGTGCGTCAAGCGAATCACTGCGCCACAGCTCCACACATACGCACACTCACACACATACCCACTCAGACAGACCGAGAACATCATTGCAGGGTGCGAACCGAAAATCATAATTTCATTTCGTCAGAAGGAAACTGCCTCATTTCAAGCGTTATGGCTTATTTTTAAAGCTACTTATTTTCGCTCAGTTTTACTGCGTATTATAATGTACGAAATGTAGTTAGTTTGTTTACCCCGTTGCAGAAGGTCATGTTGTTTTGCGCGAGCTGAGTCATAACATCTCTCCGGACAATTTCTGCTCGTGGGAAAGTGCCATCACATCCGTTTGCCAGGTGGAAGGGCAGGCTGTTTGTTGCCTGTCGTCATCGGGCCAGGAAGGTGACCGGCGTGATCCTGCACGTTAGATAATCAGTGCTGCAGCCTCTGCAGGCAGCCGTTAGTTCTGACTGCAGGTTACTGAGTGGCAGGCGGTGACCCCCGTGACCTGACCCCTCGCAGGGAGATCGCTTCTGCACTTACCAAGTGGCGCTGCTTCATATTTGCAGATGAATTAGCATATGTATAAAACTAACGTCAACTGCGGCTATGTGGCCAGTCAAGTCCTTGTGGTATCCTTACAACTTGCAAATATGGAGTCTATTAGCAGTTACAGAGAGATAATTTAGTAATGGCGAGTAATCCCCAGATTTAGCCATGATTTCAGCACGCAGTGACCTAGCCTTGCAAGCAGTGGTAACATATTGTTCCACATCCTCACAAATCAGCAGACATTTCATTTCATGTGATGATGGTTCTCCCAGCATGGATTTCAAATCGACACTGTTGAAATGTCTGTTATTTATTGCCCAAAAGATTTCCGTACGGATAAAACGTTGTAACGTACAAAGCATTTATTGACTGTTAATTATATACTGATGTTGGTTTTGACGGCTCGATTCATGATGGTTGCGCTTCAGAGCTGTTCTTTCGGGATGGCTATTTTAGGAATCATTGTCTCGTTCTGTTGTGCATGTTTTTCTTGTGTGATTGTATGCAGCACATGAGCTGAAACAAGGCAGAGACCTTATAACAAGCATTACCAAAAAATTGCAAGTACAAAAGCTGAGTGTTCAGCACAGTGGTGTGCTTAAAAGCCAACTCTCAAAGACCTTTGCAGACCCAGTGTCCTCCTGGATCAAGGCAGTGCCATCACTGCTCTCCGGGTCTGGTCTCCAGGTCGTGCTGGCCAAGGAGGTTCCACGCGACCTTTCGCTGCACCCAGAGCAAGTGGCAAAACACAGCCTCGGCCATCACATCAGCAGTTCTGCTGTCACTCAGCAGCCAAACACAAACTTGATGATGCACTCAAGCAGCAAGGCCACTTTAAGATTAGATCCTCACAGCAAATTTTCCCTTCTAGACCACCAGAAAGACCTTCAGTCTGAACTGCAAAGCAGCGGAAATGTGGGTTGTGAACCCAGGAGGCAGGGCATCCTTGCAGGCCGGTGTTCTCATTACCTCTCTGGCAGTGTTGCATCTGCGGGGTCAGGGGGTCGTACCGTCCAGGAGATTCTGACAACCGCCCTGGCAGAACTAAACGGGGGTGATGTTGTCGCGACACCCAGGCCCACAATTGCCCTGCCTTACACAGCTGCTCAGAATGCTGCCTGGTGAGCCAATTTACAAAAGAAAACAAAACCTGCATTGCTGAAGCCGCAAATGAGGCCCTCGTAGCCTGCCTTTGTGTGGCACATTAGCGTTTGATCCTGTGACATGTGATTTGTTTACACCACCAGGCTGCCACATTAAACACATATTTTCGTTTTACCATATACGACTTGAATAAATGGTTCATTAAGTTAACAAGCAAATGAATAATAATGCAATATCAAACGTAAATGTGAAAATCTATTACATAAACAAGCAGAAAAACAAATTATAATAGCCCAAGGCAAAGCCAATGGTGGCTGTATTAATGATACAGGCAACAGTTCTCACTGTCTGCATTTACTTTAATTTGCACGAAAGTGAATATCCAATACGCATCTGTAATGGGAGATGACAAGCTAGTCGTGTGCGTTGATGATGAATCAGGTGCATTAATGTAGGTCAATGCTTATCGATTGTGCATTTCTCATACACATCTCTATACCCTGTAGTGGGCATTGAAAAAAACCCACATGCTTTCTCATCAAACCTGTGAGATGAGGTACCAAGACCGGGAGAACTTTAATGACTGCAGTCTTCATATATTCACTGAAGGTCATTACATGGAAAGAAAAATGTATATGAAATAAGTCTGAGAACTCATTGAAGTGAAAATAACCTTATTAGATTTAGCTATTTGAGGTTATTAAAAAAAACTAACGATTGAATGTTATTCATATGCGGGCCTCAAAATAAAATAAAACATTAAAATGTTATTGTTTAAACAGGTTACAATATGTATGTTGCGTTTAAGTCAAGGCAGATGTTTTTGCTTAGCCTCTTAATTTTGCATGCTCAAAGGAATATAAAGTGATCCGCTTTGAACTTTTTTTTTTCAAAGAGTTTTTGCATCTTAATCCTATGATTCAGTATAAGCATGGCACATTAATAAAACGATTATGCAAACAGCAGTGTGCAATCATTTTCCTCGCAACATCTAAATGTGTATCCAGCACAGGCAATAGTTAAGAACACCAAGTAATATGGCAGTTTCAAAGGGTCAGGGCACTTTGGACTACATTCAAATGTACCCCCCCCTCCTCGCGTCAGCTGAAGTGGTTTTCTAATGCGTGAAATGTCACGCAAGAAGCAGCGCCTTAAACACTTTACGAAAAAATGCATCTACATTCACCATAATTCGACTCCATCTAAGAGGCCTTCTGCTCCCCTCCCAAGTCCAGTGTGTCTGCAGGTTTTGAGCCGATGCCTCCGGCCCCATCCTGCTCATCAGCACGGCGTGTGGGTGTGCTGCCCACGCCGCGTGCGAATCGAGATGGGTTTTACAGTTGGGTGTGACGGATTACAGTAAGCTCTATTCCGGAGATAAGGCAGTGCATTGGACCTCACCGGTTTGCAGATGTGCTGCAAAGCCCCGACTTTTGTTAGATGATGCGTCTGGCAGCAACTAAATTTGGATGAAAGCTGTCTTTCTATTAAACCGTGACTTATGCGCAGCAATATTCAGGGAACTGGCAAAACAATTACGACCGACATGAAAAGTAAATGTGTACATCATTAACTCTTGTACAGGTACGTATTTAGGTAGATCAATAGCCTGGTGCCCTGGTTGCCCATAATAATAGTAAACAAATACAATTTATAACGCGCACATACTCAATTTTTAAGGTGTTTATTTCGAAGAGAGATCAACTCGAAGGCGAGGATACCTGTGGGGGGAATCAAGCCACGCGGTAAGCCAGCGCCAACCTGCCAGAGACCGCATCATGTTATCGGCCAATTGATTAATCACTGGTTTTTTTGTTGTGGGAGGAAACCGGAGAACCCGGAGGAAACCCAGTCAGAACAGGAGGAGAACATACAAACTCCAGACAGAAAAGCCCCTGAGGTAAGACTCGAACTGTCTCGGCCAGGACTTTATTTTTTGTGAGGTGCAGATATTACCGCTGCAGATACCTTGCCGCCTGTCAATGGAAGATCTCCTTGAAGGTCGCTTTACAGACCTACAGTGCCTTAAACGATCAGTGACCAGGTGATTGCCAAGACCTCTTCCACCCCGCTGTCACCTCCACTGACTCCGCTCCTTTTTAACTTGGCTTCTTCTGAGTTTGAATTCACGTCGGCTTACCTGGTATATTTGAATTCTTGTTGGATTGTAATCTTGATTTTGTTTCTGTGCGTCTTCTTTTTTTGTTATAAATGAATGCATTGCTAAAGTAATTTCTGCCAGGCATGTCAGTATGGTAGTATTTCAATAATGCCTAAAATATTAATAATTTTCAATAATAGGCTACATATGCAGAAGCTAAATGGTTCAAATGTTCCTCATTTGAAACAATCAGCCTTGTTTTAAAAAATCGGAAAATATGAGAATTTGTTATTTTGCAAAATTTGCAAGACAGATTGCTACTGACAGTCAAATTTTCTTCAACATTTTGTGCCTTGTACTTTTAACTTCTGTATACAGAAAAAGAAAGTACAGTAAAAATATTGAAAACATTTGGATTGATTTTGTACAGGTCAGAGATAATTTTTGCTGAAATGTTCCAGAAGTACCAGCATATATTATCTGTTCCCTTAACTTCACAGTTATTCGCCGTTCATTGTTTTCTGTGTGGCGTTAACACAGCTGTAAGACAATCAGAAGCGTATACCATACACTACAGCATGTTTTAAGGATCAGGCCAATACATACATATTTATACATGTTGATATTGACTCACTTTAAATTAGGCTACATTTTCGCCTGAGAACTAGAACGGGACGATCAAGAGATGCTTTGGTCAGATGGGGCTACAAGACCGGCCCAACCACCTGTGAATGTGGAGAGGCAGACCATACTATGGAACACTGCCTTGTCTGTGCTCTACTACCCAACCTCTGCAGCTCAAAAGACCTTGCGGAGTTCAATGAAAATGCAAGGGGCTGTGTAAGAAAATGGGAAACTGTAATTTAACATCGCGCTTCGAAGAATCGCAAAGAAGAAGAAGACTTATGAGTTAAATGTTAAAGGACATACTTTACGTGAAACGCGCGAATACAATGACGATAAATAACATTATAACATTGTACTACGAGAGCACAGCTATTTAGCATTCATTTAAAACTATTTCTATAGTCAGGAGTGCCTTGTGATGTATCAGAAGTCTGCAGATCTTCCGGATGGGTCGTCCATCGTCAGAATCAGACAGGTTATCGAGGAGTTCTTCCTTTAAGAGACTGCAGGGTAATGATGCTTGTCAGTTGCCCTTCCACAAAATGTATGCTGCAGCTCAAAACATTTTTCTTCTTGACACAGACTGGCACACGTTCACAATACCATGTGCTAATTGACATATGCAAATCACCCATGCATGCCAAGCTTAGACCGCTGTGGCTGGCGTTGGTTAGGAACTGTTTCTTCAAGAATTGGAGCTCTACCTCCAACAGCTCATGACATGCAAGGCATCCAGACCGATACAAAGACAAAGAGCCCCCTTATAGCCTTAACAGACTGTTGGGGCAAGTGCTATTAGCAAGCACCGATGAAGATCAGCACGGCACCCGAGGGAGTGAGTGGCCAGTACCACGCTCGGCAGTCTTTGACACTAATACAAATACTTGTACACACGCACTCTAATAGAACAAACCTCACACATTACCAAAGCAGCAGTTGTGAAACATATGTTTGTTTATTTCATTGGTTGGTGCACATACGACTATAGTTTCATTACTACAATATTTAATATTCCTTGTCACAAACCAGTAATAGTACTACTTCACAAAGCAAAGAAACCCCGAGATGAACTTAATCTGTAAAAAAAACAGTGCGGTAAAGAAGCTTTATAGCCGTAAGGGATTTAGAACAACTACAGCTTTGTCTCAAAACATTACAGAAACCGGTTTTGAAATTTTCACACCATTTTCTGAAATGTTTCGCTTCTGTGTTCTGGCCAAATAAAATATATGGTCATCTAAAACAATAAACCTATTTACAGCCCCACTGGGTTCAATAGCGGCATTGGGGGCTGTTATATTGTATCCACTAGCCATTTCCAGTTGAAGCCAAGCTCTATTTCATAATGCTATTTCCATATTCTACCAAGTATCCAGAGGTCTCCGGTTCCATGTTTCAATCTGCTGCCACATTTCCTGAAAGAATGGACGTTTCAGTCCAACCCGTCTCTGCTGAACTCTGTCCACCCAGCAGTATACATGTGTGCAAGCACGGTTAGTTTAACCCTCCGCTCTTGTGCAGTGGGGCAAAATATGGGTTCGCCCACCTCTTTCCATCTCTTATTGTGGAAGAGTAGGCCAAAATATCTTCTCGACGGTATCTCTAGAGCTCCGTAGAGAGGAGGTTCTTCTGCCAGAAGTGGATTGAGCAAGCAATTGCAGGACAGCAGTTTTTTTTTTTATTTTATGCCACCAAGTAACGGTGATAAAGGACAATGTCACGGCGTTAGACACAGTTCAACGATTGTTAACATTTGAAGTTCATGCAATTTTAATTTTCCACACGATAAATACCGACAGGGTTAAAGGTGGTTTGTTTATGGCGACACGAGGAGGTGCTTTCATCGCGTTTATACGTTCCTGGGATAGTGGCAGCAGACAGCCTTTGCAAGCCGATATTTGTCACTCGGGCATACATTTCAGCACGACAGTTATTGTACACCGGGCGCATTGTGAACACACATTTTCTGGGCACTTTATCTGTGGAGCATTTAAGTTTCCGTTATTGCAAGAGGGGAAGATCAGTTCAACGATCGGCAGGTCGCATGTGGTGGGGTAAAGTGTGGGTACCCGCAACTCTTTCAAGACGTCTGACCGGCGTGGACGAGTAGGCCAAATCCCCTCTAGAGGGGTCTGTAGCGCTCCCTGTGGTCGGGGTCCTTCCACCAGTAGAGGTACGATCGCGCATCTGCAGGGCTGTACCTTCACCTTCTTGTAAGGTGTGTAAAGTATCCTGTGATCCTTGTCGGTAGAACACGAAATTCAGTCCTATGTGTTGTTAAAATGTGTCAAATATAAATGCTTAAAATACCATTTAGTACTGTGGGTCACAGGGACAGATTATGAAAATATGGTATCTTTTAACAAAGGAGTACATTATAAACCTCAAAACACATAGCATACACTGCAATTCAATTACGATATCTATTGAATGTTATATTTCAATATTGACACGTTTGTGTAATATGTTAAATATGTTCAGCAAATATTGAATGACATGTTTGACGTATTAAGAATGTACAGGTAGATTACTCCACCAAAACATAATTGTGAAAATGTAATTGATGGTGTTTAAAGATAAAACTATTTTTTCTGAAAACTCAACTTCAATTTGATCACACATCGTATACTCATTGTTTAAAATAACAGTAACAGCAATGGTATGATTTTAGTATTTAAATTCAAGGACGCTTCTCTGCCCTTAGAATACAAATAAGCTTCAGTACATTCACGCCGAATAGCTTCACTTGTGCGTTATACAAATATGTGAAATTACCCTTGATGCATCATTGCTTGATGCTGGTAACAAAATACTTTAAAGCAGCAGCACTCAAAGGGGGAATGATACCTTGTAATATACCCTCAGCAGCACGACTACTCAAAACACACCGCCTTTATCAGCTCTTTGCTCCATAGATACAGAAGGCAGGTGGCAGTGTGTGAGATTTCCAACAACAACAGAGGGCGGAGGAGCGACGCTCACAACCGCGAGCCGACCGCCGGGCAGCTAAAACTCAGCAACGTGTCACGGTAGGGAGCACAGGTGGTGCCCCAGCCAGTCATCTCAATCAGGCAGCCAATGGGCACCTGGGCCTGTCCCATGACCTGGCAGCGAGCCTTCGACACTGCGTGGCCTCAAGGTGCACCTGGCCAGGGCACAGGCACCGTGGTGACGTCTCCGCAACTTAGTGGCGACCGGCGGTGGTTGTTGTTGAGTTTCGTGTAGTGAAGCGGGACATGCATGGGGTTTGCATAACAGCGTTTCTCAAAGGATGGTAAGAAATACAACGGACGAGCCGGGCCGCTTGGCAAAGCCACGTTTGGCAACTTTCCAGGGACAATTATTCATTCAATTTTGGACAGTCGTAATGTCGGTCGAGTGCTCCTGCGATTTGTCACGGGCTGTCCAGATGCCGGTGGCGTCTATGGCATTTTTTCTTCGCTGCAAGATGAGCAAGGGTAATGGGGAGAGGGAGGTTTCTCCATTGGCAAAACATATGGGTGCAGGAAGTCCTGTGTCTGTGGGAGGTGCAACGAGTGAAGCTAATCGATCTAATCCAGTAGTTCCTTTAGCAACACTGAACTGAAGAAGGGATGCATTAGGCCCTATTGGTGATTGCTGCTGACAACTCCAAAATAATGGTTAGGACAGAGCTAAGATTCTTAAAAAGTCCCCGTCCATCCAGGAGTGTAAATGGCATGCCACGGTTAGTCGATTCGCAGATTGCAGGTTGTGGGGTAAACTGTGGGTACTCCCACATCTTCCAAGACAGACTGGTCAAACATGGAAGAGTAGGCCAAAATCCCCTCGAGACGGTTCCTCTACAGCAGTGGTTCTTAACATGGGGTGCACGCACCCCCTGGGGGTGCGAGATGCCCTTGTTGGGGATGCGAAACATGACAGATTCTTGTATTAATTGTCTTGTATATGTATTGCATTATATATATTTATGAATAAGTGGTGTGAGAACATATTTTAAGAACCAAAGGGGTTAAGAACCACTGCTCTAGAGCTCCCTGTAGTGCAGACCCTTTGTTAGTAGTCGCATTAGCAAGCAATTCCATGCTGTACGTTTAACTTTCATAGAGCTATGGTATTATAATATGCATTGTGAAAGGTGTATATTTGGTGTTTGGACATCTTATCACCGTTATTATTGCCAGAAAGTGTAAAACCTGTTGACTTTTTCATTATTATTACATGTATTTAAATCATTTAAAGTTAACAAAACCATAGGACTAAGGACTGAAATGAACTATATTTTTAGACTTCTTGTCCTTTCCCTTAAAAGTTTTGTACACGTATTTGGAATTGCATTGAGAGTTGACACCATATGTGCTGGTGTAATGACATCTTTACGGCACAAAACTTGCATGAGCCACAACATTTAAATTACTCAGCCAAGCAATTACTCTGTTCATCAACCAAGGAACCAGGTTATTCGTAGAGGTTTATGCAAGGGCTTGTTGTGAAAATATATATTTCCATAGCAATGGCAAATGAAACGTGATGGGCGGAACTGCATGCTCTAATGAGAAATATAATTTTCTTACTGTTTTGGCAATGGACGCAAGTAGGATGAGCTATGGATATTGTTTCTGCATAGAAATTGCTTATGTCAGTTGTCTTATTGGTTTCTTTGAGTCTCCGTAATACAATATTGAATCACGGTTATTCTATATTTTTGGACAAATATTTCTGCTTAATGCTAATGCATGTGAGAATGTATTTGTTTTCAGTGTCCATAAATTAACTTCACAGCAGCTTTAGTTTTACAGTGCCAGGTAATCGCAGCTTGGCAGTATAGTGGGAAATGTAAATTTTTGCCTTATTAGAAAAGCTATCTGAGCATTTCCCAAGAGCGACTCATGAATACTCTCATGTTAATGTGAAGGGAACTGCAGCACTGACCTTGTGTGAAGGAATCCCATGCACACGGGGGTTTGTGTGGGAGAGTGGAAACACTTTTCTGAACAGTCACTGATAATGTGAAGTCTAACACTGGTTGTGGACGTTATAGTTAATCAAATGATGGGAACATTGAGCATTCATAATGAGCAATGGGTAGGAACGCCTAAGCGATACATTGGTAAGTCAATGCTTGTCTTTGTTCACCACAAAGTGTTCCACT
This sequence comes from Geotria australis, assembly GCA_036362915.1. Classification (NCBI taxonomy): domain Eukaryota; kingdom Metazoa; phylum Chordata; class Hyperoartia; order Petromyzontiformes; family Geotriidae; genus Geotria; species Geotria australis. The sequence continues at coordinate 6,509,009 of JAZEWU010000011.1, read as the reverse complement.
GCATGGTCCGAAGCTTTGTGATTTGGACAAAGTAAATTACTGTATTGAAAATGCCTCTGCATTGTTATTGTTGTTGGCTTTTGCTGACTGATTTGAAATGAAGCAATTGAGAGCCAACAATAAAGGAAATAACCTCCAACTAAATCTAGCATTTAAAATGATTGCATGCTCAGTTTTGATCGTTTGATTACAGTTTGTGTATTTGTGTGGTCCAACATGAGCCCACACCAATTTTCTTGCACCACATCAGAAATGTATAGTGATAGAACATTTATTGTATTGTACTGTTTGTCGTTAAGGTCAGTTACCATTTAGAGATGGATCAGAGACTACATGCAATTTACAGACATCGTATTGGCATTTGGAAAAGTTTACTAGGGATGATAGATAAATAGATGTTTATTACAGCAGAAAAATACCCAGTGAACTTGCAAGCTGTTTACGGGACTCCTGCGATAATGGCCACTGGTTGAGACTGATGATGGAAAGAGAGCTAAAGAAGGGAACACACCGGACAGGGACGTCCACAAAGAAGATTGAGAATTAAAATCCGCTAGTGTACAGGAGTCAGATGGATTGGGATATCCTGGCTTGGGGAGCCCTCCATCTACCAATGGATAGATCATGGTTGCTGATGATGAGTGTTTATTGAGTACTTTCTGGTACTGAACTTTTTGTACACATTGGCATTTTTAGAGTAGCAAATATTTTCGTTGTTTCTTTTCACGGCTCGATGCTTTCCAAAGCTGTTCTTTCGGGATAGCCGTGTCGAGCAATACCCCCCTCTCTCTTTCGCGACGTTTCGTTGGAGGCGAAACGTCGTAAAGAAGAGAGGGGGAGTGATCGACACGACTATCTCGGAAGAACAGCTTTGCAAAGGAACATATTTGTTGCGTTTCTATTCAATTGAGCTTGCATTTTGTGATTGAAAAAGGTAAATTATTTCCCTATGGCTGCCTTGCGCCCTGTGTCTGCCGGACACAGGGCTCCGGATCATCGCGACCCTGTACAGGATTAAGCGGTTTCTGATAATGGATGGATGGATGGGACTGTCCTAGTTACGTACGCGATACATGTTCTGTATTAATACACCCTGGGTATTCAAGTGAACCATATTCGTTACAGTATATAGAATATATGTATAGGCAGTCTCGAAATGTGTATCATGTAATATAACAAACTAAAAATAATGTAATATAATGCATTTTTAGTGCTGATAATTTAAATATTTGTAAGAGCTATGGGCACCACAAGATGCCCCCTTAATGGTCAAAACGATTACTTAGATACACCACATCTGTCGAGCTGTGTAACGGGCAACATTGCAACAAATTTTCTTCCCAACTTCAAAATGTTGCTTCTCTCAGCGATAATTCAGTGCAGACTGCACAGCCTTTCCTTGTAGATCGAATGCCATTCTTATGCCAGCCTACAACCCACACCCTGCCATTAGAATTAATGTCTAAGAAAAAAGTGCTACATTTCATATCAGCGTTATAATCCGTGCCTGCGTGACCTCATTTGTATTTATAATCATGTCTCGGCCTCTGTGCTCCCGCAACCTTGTGACATAATACAGGCAGCTCTGCATATGGCTGCCACATATGCTCGACGGAATGCAGTGCAGTTTGCTCAAATACAATGTCTTCATGTCAATATTTCAATGTGTTATATGTACTGGAATATAGCCTGTTGTATTACCCACACATTACACATTCTGATGGAGATGGATGCAGATTGACATTATTGTGGAATTCATGAAATATTGAATGTGCATTCTGTATAGATGTCACTTTAACCCACATACTTTATAAAAAGCTACAGAGGGTTAAAATGCTATGGAGATTACACAAGTTAAATTAACCTGCAAATAGGTCACAAATCCCTACGTTGGGCTCCCCAAGTAGACAGGCTAAAGTGGATCCACAAGCTTGCACATATGGTGTATACAAACTGAAAATGTCAAATTGTCAGAACACATGTAAAGCAACAAACATCTGAACAATTAGAAAAAAATGTATTCACCAGTGAGTTATGCAAAAGCAATAAGTCTGCAGGGAATGTCAATTTATAGATGGGAAAGGTGGACATATACACTTCCATTTCAATTCATCTACAGCGATTGCAGCACCATCTGCTGTGTCTATGCAATGAGCGTTCAAACACACCACTTTAATGAGGGTAGATTCAAAAGAGATCGTGGTTTTAGCAAACGACACTGCTTTGGAATAAGTTACAGCAAAAAATATACGTGGTATTGCTATTGTAAAATTGTGTTTTTTTTAATAAGATACAGGTTTGAAAAGTCAGCGTTGATGTGGTGAATTTGGTAACGCACAAGAAATACTGTATGGTGCTCAGTGAACTTGTAAGTGACGTATCGTTTGAGACATCAATCTGACAAAACAGGTAAGAGCTGCATTGGCTGCCGTGAATAGCGACCATCAATAATGCAGTTTTTACAAGGATTTCAGAGCGTGTTTATGCAACATGAAATGTGGGAATGAAACCACCCACTGTGAAGGCCAGCACCAGTGGCTAAGTTCACCGTTTACTGCCAAATTTCTGTCGGAGCCAAAAACTATTCTTAGGCTCGACGAGACCTTACAGTGGTAGAGTAAGCTGCGGGTGATTGGGGGCAATGTTGTTCAAATCAGTCGTTATAGTCCACGGTCACGATAAATGGTTAAACTTTCTCATGCTCGGACGTAAAAATCAGCATGTGCTTAAAATTTTCATGAGCGGATTTAAGTGATGGAGTACAGTTGCCCAGGTGACGAATTCGTGCATTAGGACATTTGCAAACACCAAACGTTTGCAAAAATGTGAAGGCTAAGTTTCTGTTTGTTTCTGTGGAAACACAGTCAATTACGCATTGCGAAATTGAAAACAGCCAAATAGGACTGCGAATGCGGGGGGAAGCAATTTAACAAAAAAAAACTTTCGTCTCTCTTGGCTGCACATTATATCTCAGCATCTCCTCTTCATAAAGGCCACTGATGGCGATTCTGTTGGTTGGCTGTGAGGTGCACGTGCTCCAGTTGGCGAGGCCCTGTGCTCCAGCCGAATAAAACCAGAGGTGGAGAACATCCTGAAAGCAAACCAACCGGGCTTTCGACAACCAGCGTGTGCGATCAGGTCCGATCGTTAACCACTTTCAAAGATATCTCAAAGTAGGCGCCAATTTCCAACAATATGACCACTGTAGATGGAGCAATGCGATAAATGCATGTGCAGGAGGAGTGAGATGTATGGTGGCAGCACAGATCATGAGGGATGGCGACATCTTTAGGCGGCTTTCATCCAGCAGTGGATAAGACAGTAGATAATTATGATGAAGATGAGATCTCAAGCTCAATAGCAGGGGTTGCATCTCAAGGTCCACTTGGCCCACTTGGGTATTGTCTCCACGGACCATTAGGTGGCGCTCACGACCCACCGGTTGAGAATGGCGGCTCTGCAGGACAGCTGACTTTGATAATGCCACGCAGTGGTTGGTGTTCCAGGGTACTTAGCATCCACTTTACAGAATGGTCTAAACAATTGGTTCCAAATTAGGGGGCATAATTGTTCCAGTTTTTAAACCGTGATGATGAGGCGCACGTGCTTGCATTGAAACAATTACATTGTTCTTTTTCCATATATGTAGTCATTATTTAACAAGCAGGTCCAATCAAAAAAGCATACCTCATCATTAAACGAACCTTTCAACCAGCACCGGTATAAAAAGCTGCCCTCGATGAGAAACGGTTATGAAATTGCTCTTCTCCTTAGCTCACTGACTGCGCCGGTGTCAGCCGCAGTCTCAAACGGTCAAAAGTGGCGAATGCCGAATCAGCCCCTCAAGCTCCATTGCCCCATTGGCTTTGCAGGCGCACAATGTGCAAACGTAGGCCCGTTTTCACACAATTTGACAAGAAGGAAAAAAAAAGTCTCGTGGGGAGCAGAGAACATTTTCTCATACGGCCGATCACATTTTCAGGCTCCCAGAGACGAGCCCATGTCGCGTGTACGTGACCTCTGTCGGCCTAATTGGCCATCAGTTAAACGCATGGCCCGAGTAATTGCTCTGGAATAATTAACGGGATTCGAATCCCGGCTCGAGTGCCTTTGTCTGTGGAGTTTGTATGTTCTCCACGTGGCAGCGTCGGTTTTCGCTGGGCACTTTGGTTTCCTCCCACAGTCCAAATACATGCTACTAAAAATGTTTTAATATTTACAAGTTAAGCTAAGCTGGGGGCGGGGGGGAACCAAAACAAGGCACAGATCTAGAACATGTCTGTCCTTCGTCGACATATGAGATAATTCATGTTTTCGCAATAAACATTTACGCCACACAGAAAGGCACCCGAGTCGAGATTCGAACCGGGGCCTTCTTGCTGCGAGGGAGCAGCGCCATCAGGCCGTCCACACAAGAGGGCTTCCCCCTTTAACATGTGACATCCCGCGTGGAGACGTGGTGCCGGAGAAGGGAGTGGGTGCGTCCCTTTTAACCAATCGTGAAATAGAATTCGTGAGAAGGGGCGGGGTTGCAAATGACAGCAGGCGGGGCGTAGTAGAAAGAGGGTGGAGCAATATCGCGGAGGGGTGTGGTTATCGGGGAAAAGGCGGGGCTTATGGTACCGAGGGTGTGGTTTCGTGTGATGGGGTACATCACAAAGTCGGCTGAAGAGGGCGTCGACGAGGGCGTGGTTGAGGTAAGTACAAGGCGTGGCTACGGGCAAGAGGCGGGGTTAGCTGGAAAGGGGCGGCGCTACGAATGATAGCGCGCCAGGTGAGGGGCGTGGTTGCACGTAACAGGGTAGTGACTTGCACAGCTGCTATGCATGTTACTACAATCGTTGTCTATG
>JAZEWU010000011.1:6490704-6503540 GCA_036362915.1 Geotria australis | reverse complement strand
CCCGGGAGTCCCGAGCGGAGCCGCTCTGCGCTCAGCCCCTGGCAGCGGCAGAGCGGCGAGGAGCGGACCAGGGGGAACCGCAGGGAGGCGACAACAAGACCCAACGCTGTGGGGGACGAAGCTTCTATCGTAGTGACTACGACTCCAGACCATTGAGACGAGGAGGGTGGAACCCGGCCGCGAGAGGAGGAGCGGGGGGGTAGGGGAGTTGATGCATCTCATCATATGATCTCATCCCGGAGGAGAAGCAACACACACTCGCGCGGACAACACGCGCGCGCCTCACAGACTGTCACTCGCAGAAGCGCGCGAAGGAGTGTGTGTGGGGGGGGGGTGTGAGGAGGTGTACCGGCACGCGGGACTACAAGCTAGACGCGGCTCGCACCGACAGCCGAGTCGGCTCGCGGCTCCGCGCGCAGCTCGACCATGATGTGCGAGGTGATGCCCACGATCAGCGAGGACGCGGCGAGCTCGACCCGCGCCTCGCAGGACGACGCGAGCTTCGAGCGCCTCATGGTGGGCATGCTGGACGAGCGCGACCGCCTGCTGGACGCGCTGCGCGACGCCCAGGAGACGCTGGCTCACACGCAGTCGCGACTCCACGACGTGTGCCACGACCGCGACTCGCTGCAGCGACAGCTCAACTCGGCCCTGCCGCAGGTGAGGCGAGCTTTGGCGGCTAAGCAGTTTAGCGGCGGTACCGGCGCTCCGGGAGCCACCGAACGTCGATCCGTGGCGCGCCGGGTTTTGCCGGTGACCGCGAGCGCCTTCGCGGGATCGGGAGCGCGTTTTACGTGTCGAGTCCTACGATTGGCTCTTCCCCGCGTCGCTTGTGGCCCCGCCGCCAATCGCGAGCGGCGTGACGGAATCGCGCGCGTTTGGGGGAAAGGGTGACGTGATGCTTTAGGGGAGCCCGGTTGGAGCGAAAACGCGGAGTGGCGTTTGGATCTGTGTCGCGTCCTTATGGTACCGACAATTATACACACACGTGTTTGGATCGTCACACGTGTGTGTATGTGTGCGCGCAGCGTTGGTTGACGTTTGTAGGTGAACTTGTCGTAGGGTTCAGTCGTCTGGAGCCTTTGAAGTGACACGTGTTGTGTTGATCATTATCCGATCAACAAAAAACACCAGTGGCAGGCAGTGATTTGTGGTTCCAGTGGCGATTGAACCGATGCTCATCTCACGTTCACAGATCTGAGCCGGTGGTGAAAATTCTACATTAATATGACGGCGGGGGGGGAGCTCACCGCCATAGGATAATCGCTGTTGATTGTCGTGCAAATTAGTACTAATTTAATCTACCCCGGAGAGATGATTGGTTGAGTCAACCCCTGCCACTAACCAGGAATTGAACTCGCAACCATCCATTGCGAGCCGGTCTATCGCTAGGGGCCACGTGGCTGGGTTAATCCTATGTGCTCAATGCAATTGTCCCACGCACAGGTCGTTCTTGGTCTCGAGGGAGATGCCTTCCATGGCTATTGAGGGGGGACGCTGCTGCTGGGAATTCATTCACTTTAATTAGCAAAACGAATAGACACACGGATTCCATTGTTAATAAAGAAGCGGTCCAATGGTGGTTGTAAACTAGCGGTCCTTCAGGTCTGAGTGTTTTATGGGGGTAATTCGAAGTCAAGAAATGAATGGGCAGAGCTGAGCTATGATAATGAACTCATTTATCTCAATTTGGTTTATTTAACTAGGAAGACTTGTGTCTAAACTTATTTATGAGGGTCCTGCTTTGGTATGTTCGATTCTGTTTTGCATGTGGGAGGAAACCGAAGTGCTGTACCCGGAGAAAACGCAACAGGCTTATGCGGGGATAGCCTTTAAAGGTCCCCACAGATGGGTTCACGAACACACTTGCGGTATTGCCATATTCCCATTACATTGCAACCCAGCGAGTTTGTCGTTTCACAAATCGTTGTGGTCCGCCAACCCTTGCATCTAAGGGCTGGATTGCAGCGGTCTCGAGGCATGTACCAACTACATCAACAGGATGTTTTAATCTGACTTTCAGTCGCCTATGATTAACCACCCTTACCCAAGTTAGCGAGTTGATCGTATCAGCGCAATCACCAATGACTGAACGAAGGAATCATTGTCTGAAAGCTACGTTCCCTTAATTTGGCATAAGCTCTTAGACCTAAAACAATTCTTGGTATGATTGTCGGGTGATGAACACTGCTATAACAGGGCATGGGAGAATTGTGCAATGCCTACCGTGGATAAAAGGCATTTGAAGGGTTCTTAGAAGTGCTATAGTTGTGTGATGTCATATTCCACTGGTCGTTTTCTAACATAGGGATGATGTACTGCTTTCCGCGAGAGCTTTGAATGGAATTTTCTTTGCCGTCAGTGACAACACACTGACAGCACACGTGCAATATAATTGGTGAAAAAAGACATACTAAGGTATGATGTGCCTTTATTTCATAGTGAGAGCTCAATTTGAATGGTCTCTTGTTTTTTATATGCGGGAGATCTTTGGTTTGGTTTGTGTTGTAGCACAATTCAAATATTCCATGTTGACATAGGGGGGAGGGGGGTGGCGTTTCGCGGATCCTATAATCATAGGCGTTCTGTGGAGGTTGGCTCCTTTTACTTCAGAAATCCTTTGGCACCGGTGCGGTGGCCCGCGAACTACAAAAGGAATTAGCTGCCAGAATCCGTTGATCCGCAAACCACGTGCGATTAACAGGGAAAGTGATGTGCGTGACTAACAGCTCCATTCATCCGCGTAACATTTTCCAGATTGAGGCTATACGTTTCTTTTAAGACTCAAATGGACCACATTTTCGATATGGGTCTATGTTATGGGATGTTTATAATGTTTTGTGCTTGGTAATTGAATATCAAGCAGCTGTTGATTATTTTTATGACCAGGGCAGAGCCCGTTGAGGTTACATGCCTTTCCAAGAGACATGTTACGTCTCTGTTTGAATGTATAAATTAATTGCTGCGGAAAACGCATTGATCAGACCCAAATAATATGAATTAATAAAGCGGCAGTCTCTTTGTTGATGTTATATTTGTGTCGCGTTATCAGTGACGCAATAGAAGCCCATTAAGACCTGTTCCATCCCATTGCGACTCAGATCTCAATTTTTAATGGGCTATAATTTTCTTCTCGGAAATGTTCTGAGCAAGCCCACTCAAATATATTATTGTAACTGTAGGCCATCGATAAAACAATTGATGCAGGCCAGTCATTCCCGTATGATGGACTATTTACATATTTTAGTGGACACCATTGTAACAGACAATGGGCAATCGCACGCAGAGCAGGGATTTAAATGTACTGTAGACTTATATACTGTATATGAGTGTATAGATTTTGGCGTAAAGACGCGTATTAAACTACTATTGTAATTTAACAAAACAGTACCATTGAATGAGCATATACACGGTGGAACTTCCACTACTCACATCAGTGCCGATGTTACGATTTGGAATTTTAAAAATATTTTCTTATACATCCAAAAATGGTTTAGCTCTCCAATTTGTTGTCTGGTTGTACCGCGTGTTAATGAACACGATGTCGGGCATTTTTTCTCCACGTGCTCGGAACTTTTTAAAGACGGGCCTGAAGTAGCTGAGAACTCCGGCTATCTCCTAAACCGATGTCGGAGAACCTTGCTGCACAACCGAGTAAACCTATACATCCATCCATCCATTTTCAGAAACCGCTTAATCCTGCAATGCAGGGTTATACCCAGGATGGGACGCCAGTTCATCGCAGGGCACCTGGGGCAATTTCCTCAGTAGGCCAATTAACCTGGTAGGATGTCTTTGGACGGTGGGAGGAAACCGGAGTGCCCGGCGAAAACCCACGCGGACACGGGGAGAACATGCAAACTCCACACAGAATGGCCCCCGAGCGGAGATTCGAACCCGGGACCTTCTTGATGTGAGGCGGCATCGCTACCCACTACGCCACCGTGCCGCCTGAAAACCTATACATTGGTAAAAAAATATATGTATTCTATATTCTGTTGCTTGTTTTGGAACAGCTGTTCTTTCGGGATAGCCTCCCTCTCTCCCTCGCGACGTTTCGCATCCCACGTTGGAAGCATCATCAGGCGAGGGAGAGAGACGGAGAGCGCTCGACACGGCTATCCCGAAAAAATTGCTCTGAAAAGAAACCAGCATGAATCGAGTCGTGAAAACCTACATCAGTACAGTGTTGTAATTTTCAGTAATGAATTTCAACTCCGACACTTGCGAAATTTCACAATCTTTATTTAAAACGGAGACAGCGCAGCTCAAACAAACAGAAATGATGATAATTAGTGATAAGTGTTGTCTGTTGTGCTAAATGGTTGCGGATTTTTTGCTATTGTTGAGCACCGAGTGAGTTGTAAGAGTAATGAATGAATTGGCTATGGAAAATCATGGTGTGTACTTAGACCCTGGGGTAGCGCATTTGATTTGTATTCCTGGGGTAAATTACAGTAGAACTTGCATCACAGCATAATGAAAAAAAACGTCCCATGCAGACGTCTTTATGAAATTCACTGAACCCTGGAGTCCCTTGCAGAGATTAGACAGATACATATTTATACTGTGCGCTGATAAGAACTGTTTAAACACATATGTACATCGTATTTAAAATGTACAGTGTGTCTGTAATTTGCTGTTTCTTTGTGACATTTTAGTATTGTGGGGTATAATATAATATCAATTTATATAGACATGTTGGTCTCTGTTGCTATAGTTGTTGATCTGCAAGGTTAATTAACCTTGCTAGTTTATATCTTTGAAAAGGGATCATCGTGTATAGAGAATTAAAGGATAACACGACAACATTTCTTCCAAATTTTCAAAATGTAGGATATTCATCATAACGTACCTTTAGGTTGCATTATGTTAATGTAAGTAGTGTCATAAACTTGCCTCCCCCTGACACAGCCAATCGGTAAGGTTTTGTCACTTAATCAGAATGTGTCAATTCACGACTACTTCAGTACACCGGTGTGTTAGAGTATATTATTGGAGCACTGCTGTCGTTGGTAATGTTGGCCCTTACGTCCCACATTAGGTTTGTCTTGGAAGACTGTGGTCGTCAGATTTGGAAATTAAAACCACTGCTTTTGCCAATATACTTAATGATTTAAAATTCCTGATGTACCAGCAGGTCAAGGCTCAAACCATGATAATATTGGTATATCACTGTTGGGTGACCTCGAGGGAATAATACCAATTTGGGTTTATCTGACAGGCAACTTGCCAGATTTGAGAAAGTGAGACTGTTGTTTGAACTACCAGGTCAATGAAATTGCTCGTGTACTTTCTATTTGCTGTCAGGTTCTGAGTAATTTGGCAAATATAACCCATCATTTCCTTGAAAATGTGGTTCATATCTTTTTTTCACATGAGAAAAAATTGTTGAACCAAAATGTACAGATATTCACGCAGTGGAAAGTTTTGACGAGAAGGTTAATGGATAGCACACTGAGAGGGAGCTAATGCCATGTCTTGATTGTGTACTGTATTAGCCATACTGAGTTGAGAGGTATCTCTTGTGTTGTGACTGACAACGTTGAAAAAGGAACATTGTCCTGTTCTTCATTTATGGTTTCTCAGTGAACGCATACAGGAGCGGAGAAGAGAACAAGCGAACAGGAAGGAAAGGAAGGAGAGGCTGAAAAGCACACAACTGTAACCGTGAAGGAAGTCGCAAAACAGTGGAAAAATGAGAGGGAAAAGACAGTAAGTTGCAGAAAGTATCTAGAAGCAGCTGCAGAATGATTGCAAAAAAAGAACCCATGACCATTCTCAAAAAGCCATAGCATACTCTCACAGCTCTGCTCCTAGGCAGGCCAATTTTCAGTGACCACAACAGCCACGTTTTTCTGCGCCAAAGTCACACATGACATTACTTGTGCCTGCTGCACAGTTGGGAATAATTTGCGGTTGATGCGATCTGGCCTGATTAGAAAAAACACCCACCGTTTGAAACATGCTTTTTCCCATGGTGGTTGCGTATTTGGGAGTTGGGGGGTGGGGGGCGTTGGACGGCTATGACAAATTGAAACCGCGCCAAGCTGGTTCTGCTTGCCCACATCCGCAAACTTTCTACCAAAGCGTCAAAAATTGTGTCACTTTTTTGTTGAGAACTTCATCCACAAGTGTGGTAGACCATCTGCGTCACGCAGCGTGTGCACTGAAGCCCACGCCTCATCATCGGTGTCACGCAGCCCACGTTCTGGTTAAGTGTGTTTTGGTGCCGCACTCCCATGCGATTTGTCTTGCAGCCAACTAAGTAGGCATGAAAGCTCTGTTCAGCAAACCACTCTGCACCCCGTGACTAAAATACACCCTGTAAATATTGTGTACTTATATAGGAAAGTGGTTTTGAAGGCCAGTCATGGAATAGATCCATTTGTGATAAAGGTGATTTTATCACAGGTATTGAGTGCAGTAATGTGCATGCATGCTAACGTGTAATGAGCCGCTTTGAATGGCCATTGTCAGACCAACGTACGATAAATGCATTTTCTTCTATATATGGTATATAATTTGAATGTAAAACTTTTGTAAATGGAGGGTACGTTTAATTCTGTGTAATTGTTCCCAAATACACAGTATGCAAAACACTACACACACGACTCTGTTTATGGTTCCATTTGTGAATTTAGTGCATTGCGCACATTTCTGCTTCTTTAAAAACAAAAGCAAGCGCAGTTACGTTTTTTCCTTTTATTCGTTTCGTGACAATGCCTCATTTAAATTGCTTTGAATGCTTACTTTTTTGGTTTGATTAAATGTATCAACCATTGATTGGTCATCATCACCATCACACCAGCAGCCTGTATTCACTGCTTGCTGAAGCTTTTGCATTTACAGCGGCACTATTGACGGCACACGCGCTTGCTACAGCATGCAAATTAATTGCGGTGAAGTGTGACCATAGTTAAATGGTCTGTTGAAAGTCAGAGATAAATGAAGCATAATTATTCAAATACAAAGCTAAACGCTTGACCCCCCTCCCTTTCACAGTGTCTTGGTAAATAGAATCTGCATGCCGTTATTTCATGTACTACCACTATACTTAAATTTAAAGTACTGTAATGTATAAATTGAAGCATTATTGTAGCGAGCTAACAGACATGCTATTAAGGATTCTGTGCTGGTCCAATTGATCAATGCGCCCACCTTATTTATGCTGCATAAAGTGGATGTCGTTCACTAAGCAGTGGCACTTTAATCATTTGTATTTGTCACATTGTGCTGTGCACTAACGACTTGGGCGCTATTTCTCTGTAGACCATGTTTCCTCTGTCTGCTGGAATTGGACACTTATGGATGCCATTCGCAGTACGATTTATTTAATTCCTGCGTGTGATGCTCCTTGTTGTTGGAATAAAAGGCCACTTGTAATTCACGCACCGCAATCCTTTTTTTAGCCTAAGGCCTCCTGGTTTTGTGACTGCTATTTAATACTTTATCACCGTCATCAGCAGCCATTGTTAATCCGCTGCTGGATGGAAGACTCCCCACATGGACCTGTGGGCAGACGGGTGGCTCAGTGGTAACACCTGCGCCTCACAGAAATAAAATTCTGTCCAGGGCAGTTCGATTCCCGACACAGGGCACAAGGCAGGGGTATACCGAGGATGGGACGCCAGTCCATCGCAGGGCCGTCAGACTGTTTTTATTTGTTATATGCCACAATCCATGTTATTCCAGCACATTAAGGTGATGTCAATCCTCCCAACTCTGAGGTGGTTATCTTGTGTTTTCTCCTTTGTGATTCCATCACCAGTCTCATCCATTGGTAATGAGTCAATATGATGTCTTTGATTTCTGTTCTTTCCATGATCCATGTGTTCCTTTTACAAGCATGCATCTCTCCATTCATGCTTGCAATTGCTGTACACTTGAAGATAGAATATCTGACTTCTATACTAAATCTTGTTTTCTTATTGTGGTGGGACCTTTTAAATGGGGTTCTTTTCTTTTTATCAGAGCCATAGTCCGTGTGGCTCATGCAACTTTAAATATGGTTTTAAATGTATGGCTATAAAAACTTAATATAGTGAGTAAATATGGCATAAGCATTTAAAATGTTGCACGTAAAGAGTACTGCTGCTCATGTTATTTTGAATACAGTCATTGTGAATGAATACATATAAGCTTAAAAAATGTGACCTATACAGCTGACTGGCCTTCATCAACATTATTACGAAATTCATTTTAACATGAAAACTCACCTCGTTAGTACTGCCTTATAACAGAAATATATAATGGGCTGACATTTTGTGCAACGGCCATTCCTCAGAACAGTGAGAGGGCAGAAAGAGTTACTTCCAACGACGAATCTGTCAATTAATACGTCTCATTAATACTTTTTGTTCATTTATATACAATTGCATGAAAAAAATAAGACTTGAAATTTTGTATAAATGGGCTAAGTTCAATGCATATCAGTCAAGACTTGCACTGCTCTTCGTGTGTGTTTTTATGAGCTGATTTAAGAAATCTGTAGCCTGACAGGAGAGATGCTACAACAGAGGGTATTTATGCCACCACAGTATGTTACTTTGAGAGTGATGACCATTTGTTTATAGCGATATGTTAAGTCTGTACTGTATACAGTCGTTTTAAATCATCTTGCATACTGAAATAGTGCGTGTGGAAATTAAAAACATCTGCAAAACCCCTTAGGGAAAGAATTGATAAACCTTAGTACTCTGGAGAAATATAATATACAATCCAAGGAAAAGGCTTATATCTGTGTCTCCCAGCACCTTCCACATGCTGCCACAGTTAAATATTCACTTCTGACAAATTGATTTGGATGGCAGAGCAATGCAAAGTGTTTTTTTCTTCCAGGAGGGGCATTAAAGACTTGACAAATCAGTGGACTTGAGTGAGACCATCTAGACTAATAACAGTTTCTTCAAGGCCATTATTCATTGCTTTTTATATCAGCCCAGACTTTTTGATTAGCACTCAATATATAAAAATGTACATTGTATGTGCCGTCTGCATATAACCGTTGCGTTGGAGCCACCGTTATTTTGAAACGATGCCGATTCTCAGCGGTACTGCGTATTCTACATATTCATTATATTTCCAGGGGTTTTCTGCTGTCCTTAATGATGTCATAGGTGGTGCTCAGGCCAAGGCCAGACTCGCAACAAGCTCTGCTTCTGAATTTCGGTGCCTTAATCTTGAGATTTTAAGCCGTTATATTGTGTTGTTTTTGTGCTCAAAAAAGCAAAGCATAATCTTACTCTGATCAAACAAAAATCACATTTAAGGAGCCATGAGAATAAGGTGTTTATGCCTGCACCTATCTGAATTTGCTGTACTGTATGTCCATTGTAAATACCAATTATATCTATATAAAGAATGAAAGCTACCCTCACATTCATGAGCCTATGCAATAGGCATGTAACCGTTCGTAAAAAATATATGTTGGGGTCACGATGCATGCATTTAACCATGTATTTTACAGTTTATTATTTCCACATTATCTATACCGTATTATATTGTTGGTGTAGGAGTGGCGGGGCGGCGGTTTGCACACTGCGCTATTTACCAGGCACCTCGAGTCGATTGTTGGCCACGGCTAACCTTATTAATATCTGAACCTGTTCTGGACGTGACCCTTTTCAAACCCCCACTGACGTGCTAGTGTGGTGAAATGTGTTTGAAAGAACCCCCGTGACTGACATGGCATGTGGAGCACCTTCCAAGGGCTTACATTACTTTACTATGTTTATATTTAGAATTCTGACTTGTATAGCCACTGTAGGGTCTACATGCATAACAATGGCAAAAAATATTGATTCTTGAATCTAATCATGGCCCCCCAAATGGTGACAATTCATTGAGTTGTTGGTTAGGGGGGGAATGTTACATGTCTCATTGGCAGGTCCACAATTGGATTGGTGGCCCTGACCACTACCTATGTTATAAATAGACAGTGCTTTACATGTATGTGTCGTATTAATTTAAAGTGACATGAATTATTGAAGTGTTTTTGTTGTGCTTGTCATCTTTCACGCACGTGAGCGTGATGCATTTTTTATTTTGATCGTTATGCGTGTTGCCAGATGCACTTTGCATATGAAACATTGTATCGCAATCTAAGTGAATTTTTACCCAGTTAGAAATACAGGAATTTGGCGAAGTAGAACTAGCTGGTAAATATGGAAATAGGACTTCGACATTACATATGCTCAGCAGGGATCAACATTACTTAGGACATGGGACAACTTGCTTTGTTATTTTCCAAGAGACTTTAATGCTAGATTGAGAAATGCCTCCCCTAAGTTGCAAAGATTGTTTCAGCGTTTTTTCTGCCATCCAAAGCATGCCAGATGTCAATGTATGATGGCAGTGAAAGTGGCACCTGGCTGCTCAGGAGGATTATTCCTGAGCCTTGCTCAATCCAACACGTTTCTCTGCTCATCCCATGCTGTGTGGCTTTTGCAGCAATGAAGATCGCTGGCTGTGTAGACAAATGTGGAAGAGGTTCGACCTCTTCTCAGCTACCCAGCTGGATTTTTACCTTCCTGGCGCTTTTAAGAAGCTCGCTTCAAAACTGAGACATTAGCAGCCAACTCAATATCTAGAGAAAGCAGGCCTTGATCAGCATTTGGCTGTTGTGCTCTTTTGAAAAGGTTGGCAGGTAATTCTAAGGCGGCTCTAAATTATCTGCACTTTGATGCCATCCTGCAGATGTAGATAATGTATTGATGTAGGTTTTCACGGCTCGATTCATGATGGTTGCTTTTCAAGTAAATAATGATTGTAATGCCTGACGGACTCACTCAAGGATGATACTTGCGCATCTAGCCTCTGCTCGTTTTATAAGGAAGATTTAAGCCCCTCTGCGCTAAAGTTTGGCAAAGCCACTATGAGCCGTCGCTTGGGGTTTTTTGTCAGGTTTATTAAAATTAATTATTGTAACGGACATTGCTGCTGCTTCAGCGTCTTGCAGGTTTGAAAATTCGGTTATAAGATAATTGCGTTCCCACGGAAAAGGCAAGAGGCAGTGTTACGTAATGCAATGTATACGCTACAACGAAGCAGTTGCCCGAGATCTTCTCTCAGTGGGGAAAAGGAACTTTTTACAGAATCTGAAAATGTTAAACCGTTGACGCAAACTCTACATCCCACTATGCACACTCTTTAGAGGATGGTGTATAGCCGACAGATTTACGCGGTCTTGCACCGTGCCCGGAATGAGAGCGTCTCCGCGTTTATTGCCCCGACCGGCAGCACCGCTTTCGAGTTGGAACGGGGAATATTTCCCACGCCAGACAAAGCTATGGTTACCAAGCGAGAAGGAGGCGAGAACGGCTTCCCATCGCCCACTTAAACTAACGGGAAGCTCTCGATCCCGTCCGTGTCTCATTCACTGTTGCCATGAGCGCGCGTAATTCCAGGCTCAGCGACAAGCGTGTCCGCCCGGTAGTCGCGGACATCCGTGCAATGCTCACAAGGAAGTCCCTCAACCGTGGGGTTTCCTGCACTTACTTTTGCCTACAGAGGCATTATGTGCAGACAAGTCACGAAGTCACAACAATATGATACTGCATTCAAATGTAGATCACTCGCATCTAATGCCGGGTTATTCAACTGGCAAGAAGCCCATCCCAGGACCGTGAAAGGCATGTAGTGTATCTCGTAACAAAAGTACAGTCGGAGAAGAAATGTTAATCTGTCGTTTGAATGGAGCATTGTGTTGGCCTCGGTCTGACAAATATCTATGCTGCACGAGTCACCTATTTAGTGTGGCGTTTGCCTTACACCCTGTGTCTGCCGGGATGGGCTCCGGCTAACCGCAATCCTCTATAGGATTTAGCGGTTGCTGACGATGGATGGATGGAGTCATCTGTTTATGAGGCGGTTGCATTTGGAAATGTTGACACATATACTGTGGACACATTAATTACGAGCATTCGGCTGCTAATGAGACGTTACAGTATAATTTCTCGTAATAATAATAATAATAGCATTTTATAGAGCGCCTTTCACCCGAGGGTCACAAAGCGCTGCACAAGGGCATCGGAGAGAAGAAACAGCATGTCAACAACGACAGGAAAAAAAACAGCTAATAAAAACCAAAGCAACGAAAATTAAATGATTAAGCCTGCTTCAAATATACTGAAAGGTCGTGAAACTGGCAATTTTAAGAGCGGCAAAAATCTGCCAGCGTCCCCTAGGATGGCCGTCACTTCCTTAAAGACAAACACGGAGGGAGACAGGGAGGGTGAGCAACAGGAGGAGAGATAGGGACATAGAGACAGGAAGACAGAGAGACAGACATGAGGGGGAAACAACGCCAAGAACATATACATAGACACACGTAACATTGGAGTCTATGAGTCTATGAGAGGTAATGGTGTTGTTGTGATGTGTGCAATGCTCAGCTCGCTGTCGTCGACACGCGAAGAGAACAACCCCACGAGAGCCACATGTTTGTACAGTAGCGCTTGTGCAATAGGTCATTTGTGTGTGCCCCCTTCTCATAGGTTTGTCTCTCCAAGGGATGAAGCAGGGAAAAGCTTAAGAAAAATGAGAAGCTTAATGCGATGGGACAGAGCAATTGTGCTTGCTCCTGGCAATTGAATTTCGTAAAGACTGTACAAGAAAAAGTTAAAATTGCTGCGTTTGACCTAGTTGTGATGAAAAAAGAAGGGGCCGTTGAGTTTTCTTTGAAACTATCGGACGTTAATCTTGTTTCACGTTCTGTTTTCGTATTCACACTATTGAGGAGTTGATGCGCAGTAAAACGATTTTTGTGGAAGGCAGAACGTACAGCTATGTGGCAAGTGTTGTAGTAAACATCCCTAACCTAATTTGTCACAAAG
>JAZEWU010000011.1:6465070-6483378 GCA_036362915.1 Geotria australis | reverse complement strand
CCTCAGCAGCGCATGTTAACTCATTTGCTAAATGAAGCTTCCGCAAGTGTTAAAGCCGCTTGGTTTCGTGTCTGCACACGAGCGGTGGTGGTGTTTGTGTTCGGAATGGTGGAAAAAAACTGCTTGATGGGTAATTCATGATGGGAATCCGTGCGACTGTGTTCATGTAGAATATCTCAATACAGGATTTTAATGGGATTCAAACCTCATCTTTAACACAACAACCCAGGAATGTAATTTCCAAGTAATTTACTTGTTAGCCTGGATATTTTTTTGTAAAAAATTCAATGGAATGTCTTGTTTTGGGAATACTCATCTCTTTCCAATAAAAGCTTGTATAAGTAGTCACATGTGGACAGATATTAATTTACTATTACATTAGTTTCGTGTAATTTTTAATTCTGTAATCTTATACCACAAAGTAATGACTTTCCCATACAAATTACACGTCACAGAATTTTCAATATCCACTGTAACGCAGCATGCTTTGTCAATTTCTGTAGAAATTGCCAGGCTACCGCGGTAATCAAACTGTTTACTCCTTCCAAATTGACTCGGTTACACTCCCTTTGGCAACTAAAGCCCCTCACATGAATATGTTAATGTTCTATTGTTTATTGTCCACTTAAGTGGAAGGCTGTTCGTGAATAACTCTACACCATTAATGCAACATGATTTATCAAAATCCCGGGTTGTCATTCCACCCTCCGATTGTAACGCGGCGATGATTCGTTCTGTCGAGTTTAATGTGGGCTGCAATATCTTGGGCTATCTTTCCGCAGTGCACCTTGGCACAGACGCGTATAGGACGCGGTCGTTTTTCTTCGTTGTCTTTATGCAAAGCAGGAAATATTTATCTCCCACTGACAAATGCTTCTTGCTGTTAATTTTAACATTTTTAATCCGGCAGAAACTTGTTTTAACCTCCTGTACGTTAAGCTGAAGTGTGTGTACAAATTCGAACCTTGCAAGTAAAAGCCCCACTGCTTTTCAAGTGGCGCAGTACCCCGGCCATCACATATATAATTAAACACCATGATGTAAACTGTATGTGCTCGCGCGTGTTTTGCGAATACCACGCACAGTCGTCATGCGTCACGTCGCAAGCTGTCACATTAAATCTCAGCTCGCTCTTCACTACAGTACTCCGTTGCATAATATTGCTGTTAGCTCGTAACAATTTTTTTTTCAACCTTGAAAAATCTGGTCCGAAGTAGATTAGTACCGCTTACTGCTTACGGGTAACCCATCGCACACTTAAATTACATCCGGTGCTGGAAGATGATGCACCTTGTGCGAGGCTGCGATACGGCAGCGGGTTGACGCACGCACGTATGCCGTGCAGCCTCGCCTGAAGCACTCACCACTTTGCGCTGCAAAGTGGTCTTACCGGATACTGAGTTCTAATTATGCCGAGGAACGCTGTTATACAATGCCCGGATCGCTGTTCAGTGAAATTCTTGCCGTTGTTATGATTCAGAAGAGCAGTGACTCGGTGCTGTGATAAATATGGATTTGGATTTGCATATGCTGAACTATATGTTGAAGGTAATGTTGGGAGCGCGAGTCAGTGTTACCACCTTGGTGAGGTCTTTTTTCGCTCGCTCCGGTGACTTTTCAAGTTACCCGAAACGCAAAGATTTTGTCAATCCGACGACCGTACCCAACTTTGTTCGTTCACTGGGTAGCCCCAAATCTAAAGGCTTTTGGAGCGTAGTCTATTATGGCGAATTGAGAGCAATTCCACGCGCCATTTAAGGATTCTACATCCGATTATTGCATGTCAATTTTGATAACTTTAGCAGATTTGGATATCGCCACATTATACACTTTCTGGCGCGAGGAGGGTGGTCGTACTTAGTGGCGGTATTTTTTTTTTAATATCCTTCCCATCAGACTTCACCAATTTCCTGTCGAAGCCTCGTGTGCCTTGGGTGCCTGCGTGGGCGTTTCGTAGTTCGTGCATTGACGTGCCCGTGCCTGCCTGCCAGCCACCGTGTGAGCTCGACTGAATACGGAATTGGCTTTGCGCTCTGCGGCAGAAGGTTGCGTCCTCCGTGTTACACACGCCGGTGCTGGAGAGGGGAGGGAGGGGGGCATCGGAGAAGAAGCCACCCGTGTGGCAAGCGTCGAGAGAACACCCATTACAGTGCGCAGGATATGCATTATTCCGGCACGTTTTGCATATATCCCCCGTGACTGCCAGGACCGACGTTCTTCTACGAACTGCACGCGGTTCGTGAAAAAGTAATGAATGTCATTGGGCTTCCTCGGACGGTTAACAAGAAAAAAAAAAGCACTTGCGGCAATGATGAATCGTAAATGACTCTCACCTGTTTAAACGACTGAAGAGATAATTAAATCTCAATTGGCTCTCATCTGGGTAGAGGACCGGAAGGAATAATGAATCTCAATGGCTTCTGAGATGGCCAAATGAAGGACCTGAAGAGATAATTATTTTTAAACGGCAAAGAGGTGTGATCGTGATCGCAACGATGAGAGGACCGAGCTTATGGTCACAGTCACGCTGTGTGGTGTCGAAAATAAATCACCTTTTATGTCTATTATTGCGCTAATTTGTTAAGCAGCATCTGTGTGCTTTTCTCGTTTTATGATTTTCCCAGGAATTTTACAGAACGTGTTAGAATTAGAACTATGTGTCTGATGTATATCCAATCACTTTGTCCGTGCACTTTGTTTGAAAGTGTTTACAAGATGTGGGAATCGCACCAGAGATTTCTACGAGAATGTGTGAGACGTTAGATTAGCGGAGTGTTCTATTAGGAATGAGTCTGTTGTGAGTTGAGCACTTGTGAATTATTTGAATGCACGTGCTAATAGCGAAGATCCGGGACATGTTAATGAACGATAAGACAGTAAAACCGTGTAAGGCAGTGGAGCAGTATTGCTGTGTTTCAGGATGTCCGTGAAATTAGTGGTGGTGATTTTAACGCTGGTGCCAAACAACAGGTAAAAATGACAGCCGTCGCCATGATACGAAGTCTGGTCCAGGCTTATACCAGTTAAACATGTTGCTTAAACATCCATTGTGAGTGCACCCACATTTGTAACAGAGTACAGTGTGTTTACCATTCTTACCTGCTTTGGCCAAAGGGGAAAGTGAAACTCAGAGCAGACGCTTTGGTCCAAAGTGCCTTAGCTTGAGCTTTGACCCGGCACTTGCATGACTGCTAACAAGAATCCTTGTTTTGTATCGGAGTGTAGTGTACTTCTCGTAAGTTAAGTAATATTCGTCCAGCAGTGAATGGATCACGGCTGATGATGATAATGTTGATGGTGGTGATGATTTCATTGTTATCTAATACATAGGGCATGACTCTTAATAATCAAATTGTGAAAGCAGTGTGTTTTACTCATCTTATAATGCAAGGTCCCATAATTATTATAAGATATTATTATTATTATTACCTTACACAATTTCATGGCGATATGACTCGAAATAGTAATACGTGCAATGTTACATAACCATGGGAACTTTATTTAGCATGGCTTGGGACAAACGTCGGGGAATATATTAATTTACAGGGCAGCCGTTACGACTGATCAGTCCACATTCGGTCACTATTTTCAACACTCGCATTACGTCGAGCATCGTCTGAGGGCTGTCCTGGAAAAATCGTGTTTTCCCCCAGGATTGTAATGTCTAGAAAGTAGGCACTTGTTGAGAGTGGGTGGATTAAGTGGATCTTCTTCTTTGCGATTCTTCGAAGCACGATGGTCAGATTCTGGACATCGTTGTCTTTCAGCTCGGCCTCGAAGTGTTTGGTAGAATTCGCAGGCAATACCAAGTATTACCTGACAGGCATCGCAACGTGAACGCTTCTACCTTGACCCCCGATTAAGTGGATGAAAAAGCTGAATTGTGTCACCAACTGTGGGGAGATGACAGTGTTCCAGTGTTGAAGCTGGTGTGTGTTATCATGCATTTCCAGGAGACCCCTCTCAATTGTGCAAGGTTCTGATTTTTTTTCGACTATTTTTGTGCTAGCTTTGGAAACCCTCCATTATACCAAAACATTGCAGCACCGTGACCTTTTTTTTGTCAACTATCCACTTATATTTTGAGATTTAAATGGAGATTAAGGCACCATTAACAGAGCATATGGTAAATTATTACGTGTAATTAAATGGGGATATTATAATACGCAAATGAAAGCAATACTAATGTCACAGATGTTGCTGAAATAAAAGTTGATCTTTCAAATTAAACTGGCAAGTGCAGCGCTCAGTGTGAATTTCCGCTCCACAAGTCCCTTTATCAACTCTCGCTGGGTGTTGTCAATCACACTTTGTAAAGCAAAAAAGGATTCCCAAATGTATAATGTACTTGAATTAATAGATATCATTAATAGCCAAGGGATGGTGGCATTGCACCATTAAGCATGAATGCCGGAAGGTCCGTTTTAAATAAATGCCATTTTGTTCAGAACACAAATTAATTATACTACAAATAATGAAAGCTGTCCAATTATATATCTGTGTACTTGTTTAAGTAATTAATTTTAATTCAACAGCTTGAATCTACAGAATGTCGTTATCTGAACGTGTTGTGCTATATCTTTGCAGTGTGCTGAGAATGTGCCCACTGTGTTGTTCTCTGCTCAGAGGCACTGGAATATAAAGTCTCAAAAGTGTGCGATAGGTGACCATGAACTGTAATTTATTCATGGCCTCTACAGAGTCCATCTGTGATGCACCTTGGTATTTCTCGGGTCAGTCTGATCTGGTTGAAAATCGATCACGCCCGCTTTGACGCAAGAAAATGCTTGCACAGCATTTTGCGGTGCGAGTGTGTAAAAAAAAAGCCCAATATGAAATATAACGCGTAAAAGAAAACATAAAATAAAAAATCTCCACGTATTTATATACGCGGTAAGGATTGCATGACACGGGGCCGATTGCACGCTTAAGTGAGTTGTAAAAAAATCCCAGCATTTCCTTGTAACTTAAGCCACACTACAGTGGCAGAGAAGTTTTGGTTGCACAAACCCCCCCCTGGAGCTTCATCCCTCCTGCCTGTCCTGCGCCGTGAAATATTCCTCTTGCATCTGAACGGAGAGATGATCTCATTTGCCTAACCAAGCACAGAGGTATTTTGATTAATGGACTGCAATCTCACAAGCTCGTGCATACGCTGAGAGCTACAGGCATGATCAAGCTGTCAGGAAACTCTATTTTTCAAATGGCATTAACCGTTACATCTTTCATGTCGGACATGCCGGTTTGGAGTGGCAGGGGTAGCCATTCTTTACCTCATCACCAATGTGCTTGCAGTTATTTATTTAGTTGCGGTCCTTGACATATTCACTGCTGAATTAAGGGCTTCCCACACGATGGTGGTCATAGGGTTTTTTTGCATTACCAAGCATGAATAGAAGCAATAGTGGATACGGTTGGGTGACATCACGACCCTCCTGATATAAGCCCCTAATCTGAGGAGCGTTCATGGGGCCTGTGAACCTGGTACCTCTTGATCAGGAATGGCGCGTGTTCTAATGGACAGCGCACTGGACTTGCAATACAGAGGTCACCGGTTCAATTCGATCCGGTGGCGTTTTGGTTGATATAATGGTGCAAGTTTCTAGAATCCCTCCCCACCTCTCTCAACCCAGCTGTATAAAGGACGTAGACCAGGTCGCGTGGACTTAGGTGCAGCTACGGCTCTGTATTCCAAGACGTCCGGACAGTAATCTCACTAATTATACAGTTCCTATTAACATCTGCCAGATTGATGGTCGCTCTTCAGAGCTGTTTTTTCGGGATACCCGTGTCGAGCGATATCCCTCGCGACGTTCTGCCTCCCACGTTGGGAGGATCATCAGGCGTTCCAATGTGGGAGACGAAACGTCACGAGGCAGAGATGGAGATCGCTCGACACGGCTATCTCGAAAGAACAGCTCTGAAGAGCAACCGTCATGAATCGAGCCGTGAAAACCTACATCAGCGCATCTCCCAGTTTGTTTTCAATAGTCACCGGGAGATCGATGCCGGTTCCGGGACACTCCCCGCCAGTCGGGGACGGTTGGCAACCCTGGTGAGCACGCAGTTGCAGCGCTGCACCTTTACCTTTCAAATCCTGAGCATTGTGCAGATCATTCTCCTGTGGTGGTTCCTTACAAGTCGTAGAGACTGGGAAAGTCTTCCGAGAATAAGTGACTCAACCAGGGAAGTAATGGGGCCATTTTCTCGTTAACATCTGTGCGCTTCCTTTGATGACTCATGTAAAGTCTAGCGGGCATATTGTGAATGTCATATGATGAAAAGCTGACAGTGTCCTACAGTGTAACTTTGTTTCCACAATATATAAAGAGACGCGCCTTTTAATTTAGCTTACTGTAATTAAACGTCACATGTGGTTTATGGAATCTTGTTATATTTATATTTAAAACTTGTTTCTGGAAAATGACAAAGGTTATGGAATGTTACCTTTATGTTTGTGTAATTCACATTTGTTTCCGTTTTGTGTATTTATGTACATATAAATGTACTATTATTCATGGCAAGCCAGTGTTTGCAAAACTTAAGGAAACACTTAATGCAATTGTATTTTGCGAGCAATAGAATTTCACCGACAATTTTACTCTCATGTACTGATGTAGGTTTCACGGCTGGATTCGTGATGGTTGCTCTTCAAAGCTGTTCTTTCGGGATATCCGTGTCAAACACTCTCTGTCTCTCCCTCGCGACGTTTCGCCTCCCATATTGGAAGCATTTTTAGGCATTGAGTGTGTTGAATGAGTTGAGTTATAACGAGAACAGCTTTGCAGAGCAACCATCAATTTGACTCCAAAGTTAGAGGACAGAACAGCGACTGGAATGTATGTTCGGCAGCTGTAGTGCTTCGGAGCGTTGGTTATAACGATTTTTTTTCGCACTGGGTCTCCATCCGTCAAAAATTCTCACGTTAAAACACCATTCGTCAGAACATCTGAATTCCTTTCATCATTACACGCGGTAAACGTTTTCCAATTATTTTTTGAGTTGTTTTGGAATTATCGATTTATGTCCCCCCCCTCCCCGACCCCCCTTAAATACATAAATGATTTGAGCAGCTTTTTTGACAGTGATGAATTATGGGTAATTTCGTGGCGGCTGTGTTTTTTTTCTCGCTCTTTCTTTCTTTATTCTCCTCGGAGCCTCTAATAGATCGTCTCGAGTCAGCATTGCGGAAAATCGCGTGATGATGGCGATCGTGATGTCTACTTGAGTTGATGGTGAATGTTTCCCCAGACAATGAGCAATCGATAGGCGGAGATGCAAGCTTGCTATGCAAGCAGTATGCTTTCGCTGGCACATCTGAAATGTACTTCCTGCTCAAAGAGCTGCTTCGATACATAGGGCTCGGAGCCTTTATATTACCACGAAAAACATCATACATTATCAAGATTAGAGCCCATGACAATTGACAGCTGGGCAGGTCCTCAATATCGGATGTACATTTCAGGCACTTTAATGATGCAGGTAATCATTGTTATTTTCATGAAGTAGGCTTTTAGTTGGAAGCAGTATGTCAACCAATTATGACTGTAATTCAGATACATCTAATGTGTTCAGCTTTTTTGTGATGGGAAAATACTCATGATATTTTCTTTTAAGCGAATGACATGGACAACAATGATAGAATGATGTGTCGGACATAGACTGACTTCCCACATCATGCTGGAATGGTAATGGAATACTTTGTCTCACGTATCTGTCAAACCGTTTACATGTATGGAACATGGTTTCTAAAACTACAGGTAATTTCCTTGAAAATAACACTCCGTACCTATGACTGTATGAGTATGATTCTGAAATATGTACCACGAGGTTGCCTTGTTTGTGAAACTGCTCCCAATATTGCAAGAGTGAAGTAAGCGTTATGCAATAAAACCCCGTAACTTTAACAACATTAACAATTATATATTTCAATTCAGCATTGAGTCCATAATGCTGAAACACGGCAGGGTTTTCTTACATAGCAGAGTTCATGTCTCACACGAGCTGTTTGTCGTTACCACGTGTAACAAATAAAATCGCTTGTACTGATGAAATTCCACTGCTGCTAGTTTATTGCTAGCGTGTTCTCCCCATGTCTTCGTGGCTATTTGCCAGGTACTCTGGTTTCCTCCCACAGTTCTTGGACATGCTGCTGCCTAGGTTAATTTACTTGCGCACTAAATTGTCCCCAGTGCCCTGTGATGGACTGACATCCTATTTTAGGTATAGCCCTGCTTTGCACCCTGTGTATGCCTGGATAGGCATCGGCTCACCGCGACTCTGCACAGCGGGTACTGATGATGAATGGTTATTCCAATTGAAAAGACGTGTCAACAGCTGATTGTGCTGTGCAGCTCGAGTCAAATACTGCAGCAGTCGATCAGTGTGAATAAGCGCCCATGATTAGTATTCGTGTTTCCTTTGTGTTCCCAGCAACGGTGTAGCCACGGGATATGTCTGCAAAGCCTTCTTGTGCCTGGGCAGCCAATCACAACCGTGACCTGTCCATTCAGTCTCACAATATCCGTGCGTTTTAAGAGTACCCTGAATCTTGGTTGTGAATGTTGATGCGGTCTTGAGTAAAAGGTGGTAAACAAACTGCTTTGCCAGACTCATTGACACCTATTTGAGAAGCTTTGCCTCATTAAAAATTAAATGTTTGGATTTGTGAATACCTTAATTTAATCAATTAGTCAATGCAGCAGTGCACTTTGCGTGATTTTGCAGGCCAGCTGCATCTAATAAATTAGTCATGGAAATCGCAGTGGGAATGAATACTGTATATAACTTGAGCACAATTTCGAAATACAGAATCGCACGTGCACAGTTTGAAGTTCTTTTGTCTGGGCGATCTGTGTAAATGACAACAACAGGTGTTGGTTCCACTAACCACGGTCCCTGTCGTCCAAACGTAATTAAACGCATATCCGGCACGCAAACGACCTGTAGAATTAGTAAACCGGGGGGAAATACGATCCCATCAATCCGGACGGACGAAGAGCGAAACACCTGTGGGGCCACAGTGAACCGGCGGCGGCTTGGGTTTTGCGAATCCACAGGGGTCGCGGCTCTAATTGGGATGCACACTGTGATGTTCGTTACAAAACACAACATTGGTAATTGTTCAATCTATTTGTAGTGCACTTACAGAGCAGGAGCTTCAAATGCAATTTCAGTACATTTTTTTTTTATCCAGATGATTGAATTTAAGATGTAGATAATTATATACATTTTTATTGGGGGGGGGGGTTCGTTTTAGTTTTGAGGTTGGATCATGTAAAAAAAAAAATCATAATAATAATGTACTGCTTTGTGGACCCTCGGGTGAAAGGCGCTATATAAATTGATATTATTATTATTAAGGCCTTTTTGGTAGTGGAGGTTGTTACAATGCTCCGCCACGCTGGGCAGAGCCGGGCGACGAGGTGGGGATACGGGACCGGTTCACCTGTCGCTCACGACTGATGTTGGCTCCGACTGGAAATCGATGCCAGGTTACCGAGTTGATAGCGCGGTGCACCATGGAACGCAGTCCATTATAAACTACTGCGCCACTGCTGCACCCACGTTTAATTGTCTCGTGTGTTAATCGGTGCGTGTTACCTGTGGTGGCATATTGTTTAGAGAAACGGTAATTAACAACACAACAGTGGCACGACTGAAAATGTACAAAGAAGCACGGAGGGATGCGTGCGTGGCATTACACCGAGAGACAGCAGGAGGAAAAACACGCGGGTCTGAGAACATATACAGGTTAATTTCACGATTCAAATTGCTATAGAAAAATATGTGACCTTGGGCAGGACACATTGCTAAAAGGAATTGATGGTCAATGGTCAAGATTATTATTATATTTCAGGGTTGCGATAGAGGGTGGCAGATTGCAAAGGCCTTCATCCATCAGTGGATTTTCCACGCCTATTGATGATGATGATGATCCTTATAAGATTGACAGTAATTTAGAGTCCACATTATAGTTAGGTTTCGTAACATACTCTTCACATCTTTGCTGCTGGTGTTTGGTTGCGTCTCTTGTGGTCAGTCCTAATCGGATTACTTTGCCATTGATGGAGGAATCCTGGGACATGCGCAAGCAAAACGCAAGAACCCAGGCCTCCTTGCGTGCTCGCGTGGCTCATTGACTCATGTACTCAAAATTAACTTGAGTCCTGGCTTGCTCTTACACGTCTTGTGGTTTCCCTTATGTGCACACCTATGTTAGACGTCATCCTATAGCAAAATATTGCACGCACATTAAGGCGAATGATACTTTACCCGTTTTCTGGATTTACTCGTTATTAGAAGCGGTTAAAATGACACCTTGGGAAATCTATGAAATATCACGATTCAGTCATGGGCCGATGTAATAAATCTTGTTTATGGCTTTGTGGTGAATGTCGCAGCCTCTTTGTGGCTGCGTAGGTGACGCTATCCCTAAACGTACAACATATATGCATAAAAAGCCTATTCTTATTCTCGACACTTGATTCAATGTTCGTGTGGTGAGATGAAACATTGATATGAAGCACGGTTAGACATTTTTACTTTATATAATGTGCCGAAATATTTTTTCGATCGTTCTTTCAAACGCTTGTTGGTGACTGATCTGGGATTGATGTTGCGACCACAAGCGCCCTTTGTGTTCCGGGTGTCAGAGTAGGGCTCTGGTCCAGGATCTCAAGACACGCTTGTTTATCTCCAGGACATGATCACTGAGCACCTGATGTACCCAGACACACACTTTCTATTGTGCTATTGTCATAAGCGTTTAATGGAAACTGTGTTTGAAAGATACCCACGAGACTGACCGCATAACCTCGCCTGTACCGTGTTCAATAGGCGCACGGAGATCTCACAAGACTTTACTTTCTGCGTCTTCCCTCCCACGGCTCCGCTTTAGAAGCACCTCCCATCATCGCGTTTTCCCCTGAGCTCCTATAACCTCGCTCATTTCAAGACACTTATCTATTACAACTTTCATAGTGCTTTTGGTTGTAGCCGCTTGATGTCTTTGGGCCTTTGGGCCTGTGCTTAGTAACTATTTAAAGAGGTACAGTACATGAATGATCTTTAAAAGCCAGTTATTCAATGATGGCATTCATTGCAGCCTGTAGGAAAGTTGCAAAAAAAAATGGAAAGTATGTGGACTATGTGTTATTGATTCGCAAATTATTTGGGGTATAAAAAAGAAATACATTACTGTGAACTTTAAGGCAACTGAACAATACGGATATCCAGGGTCTTAAATGGATTGCGGAAGGTTGGGATTGAGCGGAGAAACAAGCCAGGCACTTCACAACTTGAACAATGTGTCATGTGTTTGGAAGAGAAATAACCAGGCAACATATATTGAGGGGAATTGCCAGAATCTCAGCCAAATGTGGAATTTGAACAACGCACAAACACACACACACGTGCTGCTCTGCCTCAGGAAGTACAAATATCAAATAACTTCACTTTTTTAAACAAGTACCATGTTAATAATGGGAAATACGTGTTCTTCCTGAAGCATAACGACTGTGCTTTTTAATATCTGTAGTGTGTTCTCAATTCTACGTAAATGTTAGCAAAAGGTGTGTTTTAGTAAAATTAACAAGAAGGCTTTCGTGACCAATGTTAGCATAGCTCTTTTCATGACTTAGGCCACGCAATGAAACTGATTGCAACTATCAGCGAAACGTCCTATCACCATTATAAATGTCGTGGGTTCGCTGTCCAACCTACCGGTGTGCTGAGGTAGTAAAGAATTGGCACGTTTTGTTCACGTGAAAACCCTTTACTAATTGTGTGTTATCGTACTTTAAAACGTTATGTTGGTGTGTAACTGATACAAACTATCGTGCACTTTAATACGCACACACAAACGCCGTAGTACGCCTCGCTTAAGTTTATTTAAGGGATTTAGGCAAAGTGGGTGTCCATGCAGAAGTGCCGTAGTGCAAAGGTTATGGAAAGCGGCTTGGGGCAGATATGTCAAGGCGTTCCCGTCACGTTAGGGAGGTCAGGATATGTGGCTTCCAGGATAGATATAGATAGATGTTTATTATTACAGCAAAAAAATACCCACTGAGCTTGCAAGCTCTTCACGGGACTCCTGCGACACAACAAACATCTGCCACATCGCAAAGTTGACAATGATAGGAGTGAACGGTAAGAGTTTAAAAATAAGCATGAGTAAATTAATTAAACTAGCTGTTTGGATTGTTTTATCATTTTCCCCATTGTGTAGGGTGTATCCCAGTAGTATGTTGTTTTGTTGCATCGTGGAATGTGACCGTGAATGTTCCTATTAAAACACAAAGGTGCAGCCCTGCAATTGCTTGCTCACGTCACTGCCGACAGAGGGATCTACACTAGAAGGAGCACCAGAGAGACCCTGTATAGACAGTTTGGCTTACTCTTCTATGCTGAGGCCTTCCAACCGGTTAGAGTACCCACTCTTTACCTTGCCACATGCAAACTGCCGGTCGACTAACTGGTTTGTTCTTATGCATAATACGGTCGTTTCCTTAAACGATGTATTCAGTGGGGCCACACACAGGAGAAACGGGAGGTGATGGCGATGTGGATAGGAGGGCACACAGGTAGGGAGACAGGAAAAAGGGTTGCCATCCGAGATACAACTCGTCAAATCTTCCCAGGGTTCCCCTCAGCACGTGTGTCTCTCGTGGCTCTTACCAGTGCACATAAAATACATAATTTACTACAAAAACGCTCGTATTAAATTTGCCCGCATTTCGTTAGAAACATGTTTGTGCAGAAAAAGACAACATTGATGGTTGCTCTTCAGAGCTGTTCTTTCAGGATAGCCGTGTCGAGCGATCTTACTCGCTCTCGCGAGACGTTTCGCCTCCCACGTTGGAAAGCTGATGATGCTTCCAACGAAAGCACAGCTCTGAAGATCAACCGTCATGAATAGAGCCGCGAAAAACCACATCAGTATAAAAGACAACATTTTCCTCCGGCAGTTCCGGGAGTGTGAAATCTGCACCGAACGGTGCCACAGAGCGCTCGTTTACGTGGCAAGGCAGCGATGAGTTTACGAGCAATCAGCACGCCCTTAAGCTCTTGTTCACCTCATCCCCACGCTCTCGCCGGCATCTGGTGCACATCAGTGTAATGTGGGTGGTACAACCTGATGAAACACAGTTGGGGTTCTGTTGAACCAGGTCCAAGCGAGTCCAAATTCCATTCTATTCCCAGTCACTTGCTGTGTAAGCCCCTTGTTGTTATGGCTTTCATAGACTGTTCACTTTACCGCCTATCTAGCTGGCGACATGCCAGAGTGATAAAAGAAAAACTGCCAAGTTCACTGTATGTGGGAGGAAGGAGCCCTGGAATGCAAAGCTGGACGTTGTCTGGTGAAATAACTGGAGACTGTTTAATATATCCACTCATTGTTAGCCATATGTCAGTTTTGCAAAATGTCTTCCAATCAAATTTGAGCTGAGATTATTTTGTACAACATGGCAAATAGCTTCACACGTTTCTCAAGCAGTTGAACTTCACCGCGTGCAGGTCAAACTGTACGGCTATCTATGACGACCAACACAGGTAGCCGGCAACGAACACCTTTTATTAACGTGTACAAATCTAAAACCACCGTCAAGCTGCTTAATAGTGACTGACCCAAGTGGGAGCAGAGGATGAAACTCATTGTGCCATCACGGGGACTGTAGTTTAAGGAAGCTTTTGTGGGCACTCAGGACTCCGGGTGCAATTGGTGTGCGTATACTTTGGCATGGCGCAAAAGTGTGCGACTTAATTTAGGACTTGACCTGTCCCGGACGTGTCTGGGTCGGGGTCATTCCGACGGAGCTGGTGTCTCGCGTGCCCCAGTGCGTCGATGTGGCCGATGAAACGCGCGCGCGCGAGCACTCAACTGCCAAAATGTGAAGCACGTTGTCCCACATTCGCAGACACGTGAAACGTGCTCGCCCATGCCAGATGGTCTGCGGGACAGATAACGAGAGCTCTTGGACGCACTTTGCACGGCACGGAACGTACGCCGTCTTTGGCCTTTGAGCCAGCGGTTAGATGAAACTCTCTACAATCTACACCGGCAAAAGCACTTGGCCACATCGTGATCGCATGGGACACGTTTGCCGGGGTTTGTCGACGGAGGATAGGGCCTTGCCGACCCACTGCGCTCGCTCGCTCGCTCGCCTACGAGCGATCGCTTGGCTCGCGGAGCGCGCCGTAGCACAGCGCACATGCCATCGAGCGTAATTTACGATTCCTCAGACACGGAAAGTGTTTTAATGGGTGCGAGGAAATGTTTTTTTTCGTTCAATAAGCGAACGAGCCAGATTGGTTGTCTGGCCTTTTGTGTTCGTGAAATGTTTCCTTATTGTACCATATGCTGCTTCCTTTCACACAGAATGATTTGTTTTTTTTAATTGTGTTTTTTCGAAAAATTGAGTTCCTATGGCATTTTGTGTTCGCCTCTGCACAAGAATGAGGCATTTCATGATTAGAGATTGCATAAAAACATTTTGATGGAGCTCTTTGTCAATCCACTGCCGGATGAAGACCTGCCCCTGTCGTGTTGCTATCGGGGGTTGTTTGAGCATGCCTTTGCTCATAGCGTGCGGCGCGCGTTTCCACGTGCAACGTTTTCATTCTCGCCGAGAAACGTTAACAGTTTGGGACGAACGTAAACACAACCGAAACGACGTGAAACATGTGGCTTCTTACTAAGTTTAGCCCTCCTCCTTTAAACATACAATTACACCCTAAGAGCAGTTGTGTTACTTAAGAGAAAGTTACGGCCTTTTTTTAAATCCATCCATCTATTTTCAGAAACCGTGTAGTCCTGTACACGGTCGCGGTGAGCCGGAGCCTATCCCGACAGACACAGGGCGCAAGGCAGGTGTATACCGAGCATGGTACGCCAGTCCATCGCAGGGTACCTGGGGCAATTTACTCAGTAGGCCAATTAACCTGGCAGCATGTCTTTGGACAGTGGGAGGAAACCGGAGTGCCCGGCGAAAACCCACGCGGACACGGGGAGAACATGCAAACTCCACACAGAAAGGCACCCGAGCCGAGATGCAAACAGGGGACGTTCTTGGTGTGAGGCGGCAGCGATACCCACTGCGCCACTGTGCCGCCCCCTTTTTTTATCGAAAACACTTTTCAAAACTTATTATTCTGGCGACTATTTTTTTTAACCTTGAGTGGATTCTAACGTCGAATCATTTTTCTGCGTTTCATTTCCGCTTACGATGTCAAAACAGAACAATTTCTTCCTCTTTTTCAACGATCGGATGAAACTACTGTGGTTGAATTGCCAACAGTTATGGCTCCTTGAGTGCATTCACAAGATAGGAGAGTAACATTGTGCTGTAGAAGCATTCCAGAGTCAGTAAAAGAGCCTGACGACTCAAGAAATATCTCTTTATCCCGTGTCCTTCATGTCTCTACTTTTGAATAATAAAGTTATCCAAGTCAGCGCTTGTAAAAATACAAATTATGGATTAAAAGATATACGAGGGTTGCTCTTCAGACCTGTTCTTTTGGAATCCCCGTGTCGAGCGATCTCCCTCTCTCCCTTGCAACGTTTCACCTCCCACGGTGGAAGCGTCGTCAGATACAACTTGGTCCTCCCTTGCTGTCCTTACTTTCCGGCCAATCTGATAAATTGTCAGGTAGCTGTTTAGTCAGGATAGCCGTGAGGAGTGTTGCTTCCGTCTCCTTGGCGACGTTTCGCCCCCCACGTTGAAGGCATTCTCATGGCTATCCCGAAAGAACGGCTATGGAGAGCAATGTTTATGCATCGACCCATGAAAATCTACATCAGTGCAAATTGGCACAATTCGTGTGTCCAATTCATTTCAATCATCGATGCTTTGTCAAAACTCGTTATCGAATGCATCACCTCTAGTGGCGGCAGGGCTCAGCTCATAACTGTCACTTTGCGGCACGTGAATCTAAGGCACTGCAATCGCATCCCGCTTGCACGATTTCCTCCACGAATCACGAGCGTAAGAACAAACGAAAATCGATGAATCATTGCATGCAGAGTTGGTATGTTCCGCTTAACGTGAAGTACCGTGTTTCAAGAGGGGAGCTCGGACTTCCATGGGAAGTATGCCGAAAGGAATTTATCACAGATGACTTAAAAAGTCATTGACCTCCAGACGTGTGCTGTGTGTGACGAGCTAACCTGCCGCGTGTGCTCGGCCTGCCAGTCACGAGCAGGCTCGTGAACCCCGGGATCCAATTTACGCTGCGTTTCCCCACAGCGAAGCCGTTAGAAATCCACGGATGCAGCATTTTCGGATGTTTTTTTGTAAAACCGCAAAAAATACAAACACACATGACCGCAAACTGTGCACCTGCATGCAATTGCCTGGTGAACCGGTACCTGATGTGATGTGAAAATTGCCGGAATGTTGTTGAAATAAGTTTTGACTTCCTCGCATTTCTTTTTAGCTCTTGGGTTACTGCACACCAAAACTGTTCATTGGAAAGATTGCAAAGCCACTTATGTGTTTTTAGCTGCCTTTAAAAATTGTTCTGCTTTGTGTTGTGGGACAAGTGTGATGTTTTGTTCCAATGACGGGAACACGAGTGGTATGCAGTTGGATGGGCAGCATAATTATTAAACTATTATTTGGCCAACAATCGTGAAATTCTAGAAAGCCATGGGCCAAGGTAATAGCGGCTGAAAGGAAGCTTTGTGAGTTAGTGTCTGTGTGATTTAATGCGCACATTCGGTGCATTATAATGGTAGCTATCATGCAAGCTCACTGGGTATCTTTTGCCGTGATAATAAACATCTATCTATATATCTAAACCTCTTCCAATACATCTGGTTAGCGTGGAAGAGTTGACAAAATACCCTTCAGAGCTGCAATTCTCAACCGTCTGTGGGCCACGAGCGCCACCCAGTGGTCCGTAGAGACCATACCCGAGTGGGCCAAGTGGGCCTTGAGGTGCAAAACGTTGAGAACCCCTGCTCTAGAGCACCCTATAGTGGAGTGCCTTCTCCTGGCAATGGCATGAGTAAGCTATTTCATGGCTGCACCTTTACATTTTGTACAATGAGTGGTAAAGCACGTTATTGGGCATCCCCACCCCACATAATTTTCCTTGTAATTTAAGGTACTGTATGTTAAATTCATTCATTCATTCATTTTCAGAAACCGCTTAATCCTATACAGGGTCGCGGTGAGCCGGAGCCTATCCCGGCAGACACAGGGCGCAAGGCAGGGGAATATGTTAAATTGCGGTATATTATAATTTAAGGTACTGTATGTTAAATATTTTGCATATGTGGTGCGTGTGTGTGTGCATATTTCCCTTGACGAACCCCAGTCTTATTTTCATACATTTCCATGGTGAACTGAAAGCAAAAAATAAATATCTGACAAAGAACTGAAAACACTGGAAAATATCCACTTATAATATACCGCAATTGTAGCAAGGTAACCTTGACAAATGTGAGAGCAGAACTCTCAGTAGAAGCTATGATAATGTTTGTAGTATTAAAAAGTAGTCGGCCGTTCCTTTTCTCCAAAGTAATAAGGTTTTCTCTGAAAACAATCATCATTGGTTCAAAGTCATTTTAAAAAGTAAATCGCCAGCCTTGAATTCATTGGCCCAGAGAAATAACAATAGTCTCCGTTGGGGTTTTTCAATGCGTTTGTAACCCGATGTTCTTTTAAAAGTATTACGTATTTGTGGATCCTTCGCCTAAAGCTTTTGTTTATGTTTCATTTCGTATTGTTTTGTTTTGAATTTAAGTGTAATCTGACACTCATTTCTACCCAGGATGCCCGTCACTAAACGGGATCCTGGCTCAATTTCACTTCAGACAACCTTCAGGTTCTCGATCATCATCATCGGTGGAACAGCCATCACAGAAGGAAATTCACTCAAATACTTTGCTAGCCCTGTTAACGGCCGTCACGCACTGTCGAGACGTATCGCACCTATCGCCGATAAAATACATTCGCATGTCTTTCACCGGCTGTGGAGGACACACAGAGGCAATTAGTGTGAACACAGGTTTGACACCAGGTGCACGCGTGGTCTTTTCCTCTCTTGAGATTGCATCGGCTACTTTGTCCGCAGGAGACACAATATTTCGAAGTCAGTGTCCCGACCCAAAACAAAACAGCAAACTGTAATTGTGTGTTGATAGGATTTTCCGCAGGGTGCCGAGCGAGTGAACCCTGCACCGCTAGTAAAGCGGTCACAAATGGCGATCAAGAAGAGCGATCAGGAATAGCCGCGTGCAGGGTCGTGCTACGAAAGGTGTCGGACGATGCGACGCGCGGCCTAGTTGTGATTGCTAATCT